>CAUHTR010001353.1:0-81409 GCA_959609185.1 Schmidtea polychroa
TATTCCATTCAAATTCTCCAAATAAATTAAATATTATATATCCAAATTATCTCCCAAATTTCCTCTAACTGGTTCATCCAAATTGTTCTCTTAATTGCTCCTTCTAAATATTTTTTCTAAATTGTTCTGCCTGCTTCTGCTGTGCTATCTCCTTTTATACCTCGTCAATTTGTGGCACTTCAGCTTATCTTTAATTTCCCATTTTATCTCCCACATAATTTCCCAATTTTCACTGCGACTGAGTTATCTTTGACAGCTGTCGATATATTTTCTATTTTTCCCTTTTGCGGCTCCAGCCTGTTTTTGTTTTGTTCCCATTATCTCTGACAACCTGTCGAGATAAGAATATTGTTGTTTTTCTATTGTCCCGATTTCGAAATTCCTTTTCCTTTTTCTACTAATTAATTAGTACTGACCTTTGTTTTGTTTTCATGTCTGATTTCCTTTGTTTCATTCCTCTTTCTCATTTGTTTCTTGCTTCTGTTTTCTTTTCTGAGTTTCATAGATCGTCCCGTTTGTCATGACGATCTTCCCCCAAGTAATTTTATTTCTTTATTTATAAATTTGTTATTTAGGTTTCCTCAACATATTTATGACTTCTTTTGTGACATTGTAAATATTTTAACAAAATTTCTACTAAAGGAAACTTATAACAACCTTTCAAAGAGTAAAATAAATCAACTAGTTCTTTCAAGGTATTTACGTGTCTCTTTCAAAGAATATTCTCATTCTCCAGTTTCCGAATATAATACCATAGTAAAGCAATGAGAACTTCCTTATACTTTCCAATCAATGCGACCAGTATAAAGCATATTAAGCACCATGAACTTTTGTCAAATCTTAAAGTATACAAAATGTGCATTTCTGATTCACATATAATATTATCGAAAATATTAAATTATTTTCATACAAATATTCGTTGCTAATATTCCAATATTATACATTGTTTATCTACAATATATCAGTCTTAAATAAAGATTTTAGGTTGGGTCGTTTATTTATTTTGAAATAACACAAAGGAGTCAGACAGTAATACCGACTTGCACGAAATACCCAACATATTTGGTGAGCCATACGTGATTCAAAAGTTGGTGAAAATTTGTTGAAATTATGATAATATTTGACTAAATTATTGGATAATACCGACGTGATTAAAAGTCGGTGAAAATTCGTTGAAATTGTTATAATAATTAATATAATAATTTTGATTTATAAAAGTTGTTAAACCCTGAAATAGCTTGATAATTACATTTTACCAAATATCAAAATTTAAATTAATTTTATTTTTACTGTAATGGTTATTTCTCATTAGATAAAATGTTGATAAAATTTTGAGAAATGGTGAAACAAAATAAATTTGAATTTGATTATGAAATCAGCAATGATTTGATATGCGGAATTTGCAAGTGTTTAATGATAAAAACTTACAATGCTCCTTTCGGTTGTAACTTTTGTTCTGATTGTATTGAGCATTATTTGGATGCAGATAATAAATTCTGTCCAGTGGCAGGAAAATATTGTGAAAAGAAAATGATAAATTTTGCAAATGATATTGTAGTGAGCCGTTATACGGCCTTAACAAAATCTATATAAATATTATACCAACGGTGGGCAAATGCGGCTCTTTGATAATTGAATTTTTGATAATTGAATTTGAAAATTGAATTCGATTTTTTTATTTTGAAATTTTTTCAAATGAATTTTTAAAAAAAAATTTTTTGTTGCAATTGTATTTTCATGGTTAGTTCATTTTTACCTGTGTCACAAAATAGGTGTAAACAGAATTAAAATTTATAGTGTCATTCGATGGCGGTATTTAGAATCAAAATTTAATATTTCCTTATAATAATTATACATAAAAAAATAAAGTAGCCTAAATAATAACGAATAAGGATTAATTATAATACAATTATGGCCAATCAAATATCACCTATAATTGCACATTAGTTGGAACATCGTAGTCTACTCTATCTCATTCCAAGACAATCAAAATTCTTGCAATCAGCTAATACTTCTTATCAATCAGGCTCTATTAATTAATCTCAGACGAGTAAACCAAATTCGATGAGATGTTGTTATTATCAAGATTAACTGTATTTGGCTCCTAATTGTTTTAAGGTTGGCTCTCATAGACCAACATCTTCATCCATTATCGTTCACAATCACCACAATTTTATATGGGAAAGACACAGTCAAATTTAGTTCTGCAAAGTAAATCTGTTTCAGAAGTAATTCAGCCAAGTAGTGTAGAATCTAGCATTGGAATTCATGAACATGTAAATTCCCAAAATCTCTCCAATTGAGCCAAGCTATTAAAATGGTTCCGTATTTTCAAAGATATTCCATATGCTTATAATTCGCGAAAAATGTAATAAATCCTAACAATAATATGAACCCGAATAGATTCGTTATCCAACCACTACACAAATCAATTATGGATCCAAGAAATAACGAACAATTATTTTGATTGAGATATCTGAATTAATTGGAAGCTTGATAATTAATTGTTATATTATATTATCAGTATTGAACTATAAAATTCATTTTTTTGATTTATAATTATAATTTGTAATTATAATTTATAAGTAAATCAGTTTGTTTAACTTGTTACGGATAAAATTGTAAATTCAAATATATATTAATTTCTTGCTTGTCAGTATTTTATAAATAGTTATAATTAACAAAGATGATTTCTATGCCGTGCCTTCATAAAACATTTCATGAATGTTTTCTTAAAACAGATTGCAAATTGATCAGATTATGTTTGAAATGTTTATCTACAATTTGAACAATGAACTTAGCAGAATGACAAAAATGAAATATTTGCAAGAATCTTTTGAATTAATGTCGAATACTTTGGATCTGATTTCCAACATTAACAGTGAGCATTTATGCGAAATAATTTTGGATTTAACTGGTTATATTAAATTCGAAAATGTTGATGATTGCAATGAGTTATACTGTCAGTTGATAATAATTTTGCTAGAAAAATTTGAATTGATTAGGTTTTCTATCCTTGACTGACCTAATATAGTGCTATCGGAAGAAACCATTCAGCAAATCAATTCTATCCATGGATTTGCCAATTCTATTTTCTTCTCAACTTATTTGCGATATATGCTGAGTTTAATTAAACGAAAGAAATATCTAAATCTTTTGTCTGTTGACAAATTCCTTGAAGTGACTCGTATTGTACTATGCTCCTCATACAATTTTGCTTGTCTTACAAAGTGAGATCTATTGGCAATTAATTACAACAATAAGAGCTATGAATTAAAAATGATCAAATATAACACCACCCCAGATATTGTATCAGACATTCATGCTGACATTCGCATATCCGAACTTATTGTCAGATGTCCAATGCAAAATTGTGAATTCATGACCGAGTTGAGCATGATAGAGAGCCGCATGAGAATATGCAACAAACGGCCAATCAAATGTCCATTCAATGCAATTGGATGTGATATTAATGATGTAGTGAATGATGAAATGGAATCCCATCTAAATGACAACAATTAGCAAATTGTTGGTTGACTCGTTAGCTGATCTATTCAGTGAGCTCAAATCAATGAAATATTATAATATGGAATTGAGAAATGATATCAATTAATTGAAAGCACAACACAAACAATTCAAGCAACAATTTGTTAATTTCGAGTTGCGGTCAACAAATCTGGAAGTAAATTGTTTTATTGAAATATTAAGTTGATATTTGTGATTGTAGCAGAGACGAAGGGCAAGGAGAGGTGTTGACAATAGAGAAGAAATAGAGGATTTTAGTGAAGGTGGCACTGATGAATAAGAATCGATCATTGAGACAAATTTTCGATAAATAAATAAAATTTAATTATTGCTTTAATAATATCGATCTATTATTAATGTGTAAATGCAAACCAGATTTGATTTTAAGCAATTATCAAACCTTTAAATATGTTGGGTATTTTGTGCAAGTCTGTATTACTGTCTGACTCCTTTGTGTTCGTTTCAAAATGAATAAACGACCCAACACAAAATCTTTTTTTAAGACTGATACAGTTACACTTTTTATTAATTCAACCACACTTGATACAACCCTTTTTGATCTGCACTTTTCAATACAACTACAAATCTCACGCAGGGATAGATCTTCCAACGGGAGATGTCCCTTTCTGGTACGTTCGATTTAAATTATTCAATTGCTACTAACTTTAACGTTTTCTTTGTCGCTCTCGCTAAACTTCTTCTTTTCTCTTTCTTCGACTAACTGGCAATTCTGTTTTCTTGCCGGTCGCTTTTATACCTATTTTGTAATTGATCTTACTTTGACAAATTAGTCTGGATTCAACTCCCCCCCCCAGGCTTCTTCTTGTATCTCTAATTCGCTTTGAGGAATTTGCCCGTCTCCTTTAATTTTAGTCGGCTATTTTAATTGCCCTCCTTAATTTGATTGATAATTCAGGTTCTCTCAAATCGCTCGGGTTTTTATTGTCTCGGGTTCTCCATTAGTTAATTAATTTTTGTTTTTTGTAATTTATTCTTTTTAGGGACCCCCCATTGATTTTATTTTATTATAGTTGAACTCGTCTCATTATTCAGCATCTGCTCATACCAGTTTCCCCCGGAAAATATTTTAATATTTTTGATTTTTAATCAATATTTTGTACTTTAAATTTTTATTGTGAATTTGGTGTTTTCTATTGATTTTTCACCTCATTTTTGTGCCTCTCATGTTGAACCCCAACAAAAATGTTTCAGTAACGCTAAATGCCTCATAAATAAATAGTTGATGATAAATTTGTAATATTTTTGTATTTTCTTAAATTGTTTTAATCGACACCATTTTGACTAAATCTTTTCCATTTAAGATGGTTCCATTATTTGAAATTGGTACAGCGCTCGATGTATCTAATAAAGTTATTGGTTAGAAAATGAATTAAAATTATTTCATTTTTTAACCCTTTGAAACAGACATTGTTATGGATTTAGTTGGTTGTTCAAGGGATTGTCCATTTTGCAGTGCAAAAAGAAATCAAACATTAACAGCCGTGTGAGAAATATCTAGCGCTAGTTCATTAGCGGAGTATTCTATTGACTTAGCACAGTGCTTGCATCATTTCCAAATCTGAAAAAACATTGTTGGAAAAAACTGATAGCATTTTTATTCTAAAGCAGCGGTATGATTCCCATTGTTTATGGATGATCATTCCACGTTATGCACACACAAGCCAATTCAGCGAAATCCAGATGCGCCAACAATTTTCCAAGGACGGTTATAAAAGATATTCGGATTATTGAAATTTGTACAATAGCTTCAGTGTAAAAAATTCATTTCATACTTGACGCATAAATTGTTTAAAGGTTTTCACCGGCCACAATATATACCCAAACTAACCATAAAAGAAACCAACCGATATATAAAATAAGTATATATAAACAATTATGAATATTTCTAGATGTGGTATAGCACTTGAGTTAGGCTAAGTTTTCTGACTTTTGACACATCAAATTCAAAAGGTCCCTCATCACTATATCTATGGTTACATAGATATAAAATACCTTTAATAATTAACAATCCTTCAATTCTCTGTAAAAAACTTTTAAATCACAATTAAAATAACTACATTTCATATTTATTACTAATGATATAAAATATATTTGAAAGAATATCTAAAGCTTACACAAAGAATGTGCAATGAACAAGTTTAGATGACATTAATCACTGGTATCTTTCAATTTTATAGTTGTCCTGTATTCATTTAACTGATTCCCAAACTCTTTAAATGGAACAACACTCTGAGTAAATTCACAATAAATTCTAATTAATAAAATTAAAATATATAACAAAATATTATTTACAATCCCATTATTCCACATATTGGAAAAGATACTATCATCGTTCTTAATATAGATAGATTTAATTGATCTTGAAATATAATTATGTTTAGTACAAAAATAAATATTTTCTACTTGTAATGAAAAATTGAATGGCTGATGAGCTAAATGCTCCAATAAATCCACATGTAAAACTGGTCTTATCACAGTTTGCTTTATTCATTTAAATATGTTTAAATGATTATTTAAACACAGGTACTTTAAAACTTATTTTAATAATGAATTATGCAATGCTTAAAGTGTTTGGTAATTATAGTATTCTTTACTTAATTTCATTAACTTTTAATTTTTCTTTAAATCTAATTCCAATTGTATCGGTTATAAAAATAATGTAAAATTAAAATTTTTATTAACTTAAAGATTTTTAGATATGTATTTTTAATTGCATTTATTATTAATGATTTATACATGCTAGTCATGAGAATATTAATTTATAATAATAAATTTTCAGAACTCTTTTGTCTAGATAGTATTAGTCATATAAATGGAATTTGTTTAAACATGTTAAACTAAGAAATAAACTAACATAATATAAATTTGATTTATGGAAAAGATATCAGAAGAAGTAAGATTAAGAAATTTCTGCTGATTTAATAACAATGTTTGTTGTATTAAAACATTTACAATCTAAAAAGGATCTCAGAAAAGAATTTACTAAAGTTTTGAAAGCTGAAAATCCATTCATTCAAGAAGAACGAGTTTATTACAACTACAAGGTATGTTTTAAACAAAGTATTTTTTTTATTTTTAGTTGAAATTAGTTGAGAAGTTATGTATTTTCTACAAATGTGGAACACATGGTCTGTCATTTTCAACAGGATTGTAAACTAGAATATTGTCCCAAAGATATCGCTGACAGCACAAATAATGAAAATCTGGATTCATTAAGCATTGAGAAAGAAAATAATAATGATAATAATTTTGATTTTAATAGTACAAATGATTTCTATGAATTAAGTACAAATATGGAGGTTTCTCTTGCTGAAATTTTACTGGATACATCACAGGAAAGTTTGTTATATACTTTAATACTTTACTAAAAGTGCCAATAATCTAGAAGAAACCCAATCAAAATATGGACGAGTTACTTTTAACAATCAAGAAAGAAAATGGCATGTTAGAGTTGAAGATATTGGTAAATACATATTTTCCATTTCCATAAATTTACATATTATGCTACAACAATATTATTGTTATTATTAATATCATTACTAATAATAATACATATAACCATTTGGTGATTGATTAAATTATTTAATACTGATTATATAAATTATATAGACATTTTTGGGTTGTCGGAGAAATGTGAAATTAATAATTATTGATCTGACTCTACGGCATTCTTTGGTTGACAACAATAACGAATTCCACATAATTTAAAGTTTATTGATCAACACAATTGATTATCAATTTAAAAAGTCACAAGTAATTTAATATTACAATATCCACTATCACGTGCTTATTGCAACCCTTTAATGCAGTGGTTTCCAACCCGGGAGGTGCCAAAATATTTATATATCTACAAATAAATAAAACTTCATATTGTAACGAAACTGTAAAAATTCAGTAAATAAATATTTAATTTTATTTTTATTAAATTTCTATACATACATTTAATTCGTATATAAAAATTATCCGAAGAGGAAGATTTTAAAATTGGTGATTTGCAACGCTCTGTTTCGGTAATGCACAAAACACCCTCTAGTTGTACGAAACAATAACCTCAAATTTATACGTCACTCGTCCAAAAATGTCAAATAAAGCGAATTGGCGGGGTGTGTTATTGTTATTATCGTGATTTCTTTCTGAAAATAATCGTTAGTATATTTTCATATTTATATTTAATTATTATTTATTTTAAATTATATCAATAAAATATTTTTAGACAAATGGATAAATTTTTGAGTGGGTACAAGAGAAAGTCGACAATAATGAAGATAATGATGCTGATACAAGTGGGAATAATATGAAAAAAGAAGGAGGTAAAACTCTCAAGAAAAGACATTACTGTTTATCATATTTATCGTTAGGATTTACAAGTGTTGTTATAGATGGCTCGGAAAAACCAATGTGTTTGTTGTGTTTGAAAGTCTTGGCTTCAGATAGTATGAGACCAATAAAATTAAAACGACACCGTGAAACTCTACACCCTGAATATGTTAACAAGCCCATAGAATATTTTCAAAGAAAATTGCACGAGATAAATATTCAAAAAGAAATGTTAAAAAAATAGTTTCAGTCACACCAAACGGATTATTAACTTCCTACCATGTCTCATACCGAATTGCGAAATGTAAGAAACCATATAAAATAGTTTCTCGGCTGCATACTTCGATATTCGCAATTCAAGTAGACGAGGCAACTGATATAACTAAAGATGCACATTTGATTGCATATTTTTCGATATGTTGCGGAAAATGATATATTAGAAGATATATTATTTTACAAACCCATTCCTGGAAAGACCACATCCATTGAAATTTTTAATATTATAGACGGTTTTTTTGAAGAAAACGACATATCGTGGAATAATTGCATTGGACTGTGTACTGACGGAGCTCACTCAATGTCCGGACACAAAGCAGGTCTTCAAGCATTGGTGAAAAAATGCACCACATGCTATCTGGACGCACTGTATGCTTCACAGAGCAGCTCTAGTGTCAAAAAATATGAGCGAGGAACTGGACAACATTTTCACAAAAGTTATAAAAATTATAAACTACATTAAGAACAGTCCCTTGAGAGCTAGGCTGTTTGCAAAACTGTGTGTTGATATGGAAGCTAATTATATTTCACTTTTGTATTATTGTGAAGTTCGCTGGCTATTTCGTGCAAAAGTCATTCAAAGGGTGTTTGAACTCAAAGAAGAAATAGCAATCTTTCTCGAAGAAAACCATCACGAAGAGGCACATTTGTTGACGAACGATAACTTTATTGTGAAACTTGCCTATTTGGTTGAAAATTTTGGAAAATTGAGCGGTTTGAATAAATCAATGCAGGGATCACAAATGCATCCACTTGTTCAAAAAGAAAAAGTAAAAGCTTTCATTTAAAAGCTGAAGTTATGAAATCAAATTTACATAAGAATGAGTTAAACATGTTTTCACTTTCAAAAGATTTCTGGACCACGGTCAATATAGAATCAAGCAAAAATCTTTTTATTGAATACTTGGATGGTTTGGTGCTGCATTTTACAAATTGTTTCAAAAACCTTGATTTTTCAAAGTTTTGTGGGTACAGAATCCATTTATCGACAATGAAGAAGACGAATTTGAAGCTGTCAACAATCGAACGAGAAAAATTGATAGAATTATCATGCGATAGTCTACTAAAACAAAAGTTTCAAAATGAAACGATAATTCAATTTTGGATGAATCTTAATGAAGAGTATGAATCTTTGTATTGCAAAGCATTGCAAGTGCTTCTACCATTTGTAACGTCTTATTTATGCGAAACGGGCTTTTCGGCACTGGCTGCAATGAAAACCAAATATCGAGCCAGGTTAATAGTCAAAAAGAGTTACGAGTGGCAATCTCCACATTACACCCAAGATTTGATAAACGTTGTGCCAATAGACAACAACAACCTTCGCATTAAATTTTGATGTGTTAGATGTAGTTTAACCAGGGGTCGGTCGCGTGGGGTCTTAAACGCCCAATACATTACTCGGCGAAATTTTATATATTTATTATATATGTATATGGTTTTTTATGTTTTTCTGTTATGTGAGTAACAAAGCATATTTTGCATTTCGTTATTTATTTTGGCATGGAAATTATAACTTATTAAAAAACAGACCTTTTCGTCATTTTTAGCACTTCGAGTTTAAAATCATCAAATAAAAAATAACAAATTTAAACTCTTTTACATAATAACAAGAAATGTCAAATTCCAGGCATTCTTTACCTTTAAACATCAAGATACTTATAACTATACATATAAAAAAATATAAAAAATCACTCTACATTTTGATCTTCCGAACAGCTTACAGAAATTGACGCCGCGTCTCTAGGGAATATATTTTACCGCATGAAACGCATACTGTCGAATATTTTCTGTCAAGATTTCGAGGGCAATGTATGCATCGTTTTATGGCTGGTCAAACTTCATTTTGAGATTGGTCTTGTAAAATATTGTTACTATGAAGTGCATAATATGTCGGCGTTGTGTTCGTGTGAGGGTTTGTATAGTACTTCTATATTTCAGGTAGTCATCAAAAAGAGAAAAATGTTTTGAGATATTTTTTCTAGGTTTTATAAATATTTTCAAGCAAAAAAAAATACGTAATCGGTCGCGTGGGGTCTTTACAAGTCCATGCGCGAACAAAGGTATGCTCTACTCCGGCGTCGTGCGCAAACCCAGCCGCGTATATATTGCAAAGTGCGTACTTGTTATTTAAGCAGCTACTGAGACACACAAACCTGTAACTTAAATAATTAAAAAGTTATGTCGGTTTTCTAAGCTCTGGGCCTTTAAAGACCCACGCGACCGACGATGTAAGAAAAATGGGCGCTACCGGCGTAGGGTTAATAATTAACAATCGAAACCGGTAACTAATTAATTGGGTTTCTGCATATTTTATTTTCATTTTCCTATTTTTACCTTCATCTTGTTTTCTAGATACTTGCATTTACTTTATACTTATTGGTGATTTTACTCATTTTAATAATTATTATATTTTATTATATAGATATCCTTGACAAGGTTAACAGTGTTATTTTTCATATTAAAGTTATTTATAATTACAAAAACATGAATAAGTGCAAAAAGTTAAGAAAACAAAAAGTGTCATTTGTTTTTCTTTATTTTCAATTGGACAAATATATATATATATATATAATATTTAAGTTAAAAAATTGCATGTTTTTATAAATTTATTGGGATATTCACCGTTGTTTAGTCACCAAAAAGTTCAATTAATATTTAAAATAATTTAACTGGGTTCCCCATAAATTAGATGGGGGATTGTCTGATAAAAATCCCCGACTTAGCCAAAATAGAAAGAGGAAAGTTTTTCATTTGTTAACAAAATTTTAAATAAAAATCAAATATTTTATAAATTTATTTTCATAAGAAGATAAAATCTGAAAATCTAAAATTATTTTAGACAATCCAGATCCAGACAACAATGTTATGGTGGAAGAAATTTTCGTAAGAAATCTTTCCAGATCAGGGGAAAATAAAAATCCAATTAAAGTATTTATTTAAATTAATATTTATTTTGGGGGTCTGAAACTTTTTGTTATTGGAAAATAAACACTTATTGATGTAATAAATTATTTAATATACCAAAATGGATGTTCTCAAAATATCTCATTCATTTAATTTTCAGAAACCTTTTAGCGACACTAATTTTTATATTAAAAGAATCCCTAAAATTAGTCTAATTCAAATAACGTTTTATTAAAGTACAATACTATTCATACAAATCATCAATTGACTGAGGAGTTATGCTATAATGGTGACCAGTTTGTTCGTTAACATGTTATTCGATATCAGGCATTTAAGTCCCAATTTAATTGATCCCAGGCAATTCGGTAACAATGTATTTGGCTTCACTATATCTGCAATATCTGAAATAATGTCACAAACACATTTTTATTATGGACTTTTTTAATTGCAATGCCATGAGAAATCCCAAGCAGACAATCTAATTTATCTGTTCCAGGAATTTATGCCTGATCCAATTTCTCTAAACAACGTGGTTACTCCCAATAATATTTTTAAATCAGCTTTGAATACATTCAACTGAGTAATAATACCGTCGAAAATATTTTATCCAGTCCTTGAATCTTTCATTGGCACCAAATTTAACAATTCTTCTGTAATGTATTCTTATGTATCTACACCTCGAATAAATATTATCAACTAGGCAGTTGCTGCAATGTCGGTCGTTTCGTCAATGCAAATTGAAAAATAAATGAACTGAGATATCTTACTTAACAAAGTGTCTTCGATTTTTGTAGAAATATCTGTGATCCTGCGACAAACTGTATTTCTTGATAAATTAGTCTGCTTAAAAATTTTAACCTTATCTGGAACAAGAACACTTGCAACTGCAATTAGACACTCTTTCATAAATGCACCATCCGAATGTGGCTTTAGTCTTTTTGCAATTTGCTGAGAAACCATAATACTAGCTAAGTTTATGCCTTCACATTCATCATTACTACGTAGAAAAAGGTTTCACTGAAAGCTTTTTTGTTTACGCAAATTCTTTACTTCACATTCCCGTTGTTCAGTTGAAAGTTTGTCGTATTTTTGTTTTTGTTTATTTGAGAAATGTTCTTTAATATTATATTCTTTGAGAATAATAACTGCATCACAAATCAATAATATAACGCCAACACCTTTTGGTTCAACAAAGAAGTTGTTGGTCCAAAATTCTTGAAATGAACGGTTTTCATCTTTTAATTTGCGTTTTGTCATTCATTTTTATCTACAAGCCGTAAATTTATTTATTATTTATTATTTTATTTGAATACCAGTAAATAATTCAACCTTAGAATTGCCAGATTTAATTAAATGTCACAAGTATAAACAATTCCAAATATTTCTTTATTCAATAAAAATTTAAAATGTAACTTTCAAAATAAAATTAAGCCAATGTCAATTTTCCCAATTTAAAATCGATTTTTTCTTAAACTTCCTATATCAAATTTGTTTATAAAGGATAACGAGAAAATATGGATTTTTGGAAATCATAAATCGATTGTACTTTCTCAAAACAACATGTAACGAAATAAAGTAAAACTGGCCGCACTTTTGGCATCCATGTACTAAGCGAATCAGATCTATTTGACAATAACAGGAACTCCTTCAAAATATAATTACCGTTAATCGTACGCTGAATCATGCGTTGATTTAGTTTCTTTGAATCTGGTTGAACTGATTTTTTTATAGTTCTCAGTGGCCCGGGTTTTAGTTATTTTGCTAGCATAAATTTTAAAGTAACCGCATCAGTTTTAATTTCTATTTAAGACTAAAAGAATAAGAAGATACTCTGGAAATGAAGCTGAAGACGAGGTTGTTAAATTAGTCAAAATTCACAATTAATAAAAGATTTTTAAACTCAGATTGATGGAGAGGATACTGACATTGTAGAAATGGATTTTACAAACAAAAATCCGTCAAAGGTTTTAACTCAACTTATTGATAAATCAAGAGTCTGTGAAAGGAGCATTCAAACTTCATTCAATGAAGTCAGGGTATGCAATTCAATGTTAAATATGGATATTTTTCAATAATGAATCAGGAAATCGGAGTATTCACCGAATCTCCAGTAAGTGATGAATTTCAACGTCTCTGTCACTCAGGCAACTATATATGACAAATATCTTGAAGAGGTTTTAAGGACTGAGGTTACAATTTTATTCATAACTTAATGTAATTTATCATTTATGTACAATGATCCATTTTTATACGATACGTTAAAAACTGTGATAAGGATTCGTATTAATTAATTCGTTTTCCAAATCCGAGTTAATAGATATATCTTCAGAGGTTATCATTTCAGGAATGCTTCAAACTATAGAAACTCCAAATTATCATTTTCACTTTTATCATTAATTTATTTTCACAAAAATCTATATTTCACCCCCCTCAAGTCACTGTACTGCAATACACCATCTAAAAATAGTAACATACAACTCAGATGCGATACACAAGCTTAATTTACATCAACCTGTAGAGATTTTATATTGTGTCTTATTAGGTAAAAATATTTTGAGAAGCATTAATTATTTCACTTTAAATTTGAAAACTTTGAATATAAATAACTTCGAAAATCTTTATTTTTGAAATTGTAGAAAAGCGTATTTAGTTTTATAAGCCCTTGAATATTTCTGATATCATGTATGAATTAAAAATTTAGAAGATCGAAAATGATCCAAAAATTCAGACATAGTTTTTCAAAAAATTTGAATTCTCTTATAAACCCATAACGTTCGTGAAAAATAGTAAAATTTTTTTTCTGGCATTCGGTGCGGAATTTTCCTTTAAATTGTTTTCAAAAAAATCGTATTCGTCACTAAACATGGATACAAAAAAATAATTTTTAAATCCTATAAAATAAATAATTTATTTCTTAGATGTCGATTTTTAATTATATGGCTGACAAAGTGTTTTTAAAGGTAATACAAATATTTTCTTACTATTTTAAAAATTTTAAATATATTGTTGGATAATTTTAAATTAAATTTTGGAATATTTTAAATACATTGCGGAATAACTTCTAATATAATGTTGAATAATTTTAAATATATTGTTGAATAATTTTAAATATATTGTTGAATAATTTTAAATATATTGTTAGATAATTTAAAATATATTGTTAGATAATTTTAAATATATTGTTGAATAATTTTAAAATATATTGTTAGATAATTTTAAATATATTGTTAGATAATTTTAAATATATTGTTAGATAATTTTAAATATATTGTTAGATAATTTTAAATATATTTCTAGATAATTTTATATATATTTGAGAATAACAATTGTAATACAATTTGGAATATTAGTTCAATTACTGAAAATGTTTTTCAAAACAACTTAGAACATGTTCTAGTAACATCTAACAAGGTCTATATTGAAAGAACTATCGGATTTGCAGTTTATTGAAAATCCATGCTCCATCAAAGAATACATTGAAGCAAGACTCATGAAAAATGATATAATGGTAATTATGTAATAAAGTTCAATTTCACCTATGGAATATTCATTCTTGCTGAAATAATAGCTTTAAAAGAAAAACAAAGTAAGAAATTTGTCAAAACATTTCATTATAAGTCAAACCATTTGTCAAAAAAAGTCAAATCTTTCTTTTTCATAAGGTCAAAAAAAGGTTGTCCTAATCATCATCATCATTTACCGTAATCATTTATGCAAATAAACTTATAAAAATCATTTTATCTTAACTTGTTTGAAAAAATAGCACAGAAATAAAAATCAAAATGTCAAAGTGAAACTCTAAAAGAAAGAATTGGGATATATAAATTATTTAACATGTTAAAAATTGGTGTTCATTGTTTAAATTATTAATAATTAAATTTCCTTGACAAATTCAAATCTAATTCATTGCATATAAACAATAATACTTTTCAAAACAATAGACAAATTTTACTGGCAAGAACTTGCAAGTATATGGAAAAACTATTTTCTTATTTTTGCGAAAAGTCTAAATTAAATTAGCGAAATAATGTCGGAAATTTTTTCATTATTTTTTATTATTTATTGTCAGAGTTTCAAATATTCAAAACATAAAAATTTTATAAATTTAGAAAAAATTCAGTTTACTAAAAATACAAAGTGAAATATTTTAATTTTTATTGAAAATAATTGAAGAAAAATATGTAAAAATTTAATTTAAAAATAAAAATATTTATATTTTTCTGAATACAGAAAATTTACAAAGACATAATATATTTGAAATAATAATATTAATAATAATAATAATAATAATAATAATAATAATAATAATAATAATAATAATAATAATAATAATAATAATAATAATAATAATAATAATAATAATAATAATAATAATAATAATAATAAAATAAACAGTACAAGCTTTGTGATACCCAGTGCAAATCCCAATAGTAGACTAGTTTCGAGCTTTTGGCTCTCATCAGTACTATGCGGGAGACACGAAGATTTCTCTTCGCGCCAGGTAAGTATACAATATTGTTGATTCAACTCTATTGCATACTTTCCCCGGTACACTGGAAATCACATCGCTTGAAAATTAGCTTGGTCACAGAAAAAAATCTGTAAACTTGTAAACATGGCGTATGAAAAATCATAATCACCTCTGCGGACTAAAAAATTAGTCGATACACAGAAACTGTTTACAAGTGCATCCGATTACCTTTAGCATTTTTGACTTTCAAAGTAATGGTGTAAAATATTTTTGTCGGATGTCTCACTTGTATAAAATAAACAGTACAAGCTTTGTGATACCCAGTGCAAATCCCAATAGTAGACTAGTTTCGAGCTTTTGGCTCTCATCAGTACTATGCGGGAGACACGAAGATTTCTCTTCGCGCCAGGTAAGTATACAATATTGTTGATTCAACTCTATTGCATACTTTCCCCGGTACACTGGAAATCACATCGCTTGAAAATTAGCTTGGTCACAGAAAAAAAATCTGTAAACTTGTAAACATGGCGTATGAAAAATCATAATCACCTCTGCGGACTAAAAAATTAGTCGATACACAGAAACTGTTTACAAGTGCATCCGATTACCTTTAGCATTTTTGACTTTCAAAGTAATGGTGTAAAATATTTTTGTCGGATGTCTCACTTGTATAAAATAAACAGTACAAGCTTTGTGATACCCAGTGCAAATCCCAATAGTAGACTAGTTTCGAGCTTTTGGCTCTCATCAGTACTATGCGGGAGACACGAAGATTTCTCTTATAATAATAATAATAATAATAATAATAATAATAATAATAATAATAATAATAATAATAATTAATATTTATTTTTCAATTTTCACCTCTTATTTCTTTTTAATTGACATTGTCAATTTTTTTCTACTGATTCATAATCCATTTTTCTAATAAATACAACAGCAATAATAATAATAAAAATAATAATAATAATAAACAAACAATTCAATAAAATTATTTGAACGAAACAAAAAAAACTCCTTTCATTAATTAATTAATGGAATTTTACCATAAAAAAACAAACAAAATTATATTTTATGATTAATTTAGAAAGGATTATTTGCAAATTCCAAATTAAACAAACAGAAGTCAATCAGCCTGATTAACATGAAAAGAGTGAATAAATGAAAAGTTTATATATGATCTTATTTTTAAATAGTTATCCCCATTTCCATCTGGAAATGAAGGCATCGGTTACTTATTGCGGCCACTCGTCGTGTTGGAAAGGATGATTTATCATAATGTTTCAACGGAAATTCTGTTGGACTTCTCCGACTGGGATGATCCCGCTGATGAAATTAGAAAATGCAATACCGGAACCTTGCTGCCGTTGTGGAAAATAAAATGTTCAAAATTAGCCCAGAAATTCGAGCTGAATACAAAACTAATCACGAACGGAGAACAGAATCATATTTCTGGAACCGTAACAGACATGAAATGGTGTCCAAGATATAATGATTTACTCGTATTAACAATTGGACATTGTAATCCATTTTTTTCAATATGATGTTATCAAGGGGTCACATGTATTTGTAGATAACTTTTCAATCCATTCAAAGCATGGCAATATCTGTGGATTCAGCTTAAAAAATCTCAAAGTTCCTGAATTTGTGATCTACACAATCAGTGGAGCTATGTGCCTTGATATTCACAGGAACAGATCAAATTATGTTGCTGTTGGATTTTATAATGGATCAGTGGCAGTGTTTAATATAGCTCAGGTTAATTTATATTAAGACAAAATGCCATTATTGAGGGTCGCCAAGTATTCTATTTTTCTTGGAAATGTTTTTAGGTTAGTTTTGAGGGATCAGCCAATCGTTTCACTAAAAAGGTAAATTAAAGAACTACTAATTATGTCTTTCGATTTTCGTTAATTAATACAATTTAATTGTGAACAAGTATATATTTTTTTTGGTTGCAATCCGAGAAACTATTATACGCAAAAAACGAATAATTGACGCAATCACCAAAAGAAATATCAAGTATTTTATTTGTAAAATATGAATCAGTGAGAAGCGTAATTAGAACATTTTTAAAATTTGGTTGAATTGAATTAATCTAAAGAATTCAAAAAGTCAAAAAGAATAGTGGATATTGAAAATTTATTTAAATACAAAGCTCAGTTACATTAAAATCACTTAAAAATTCAATTCAAAGTGGAAAAGGTATTTGTATTTCGCTATCTTCAATCAAAAGGTCGTTAAAAAATTTTAATTATTCATTTCAAAGAGTTGTTTTGGTGCCAGAAGCAAGAAATGCAAATGCAAAATGCAGGGAGATATGAGTATTCAAATAAATACCTTCTTTTAAACGAATAAAAAATAATTATTTTGGATGAAATAGACGTAAGTTACTCTTCAAAAATTTCTTAAGCCAGAAGTTTAATTGGTTCTCCGACTAAAAAGTTGTTCGTTCAATTCTGTTGGAAAATCTTTCAACACATACTGCAATATCCAAATTTGGTATATTACATTATGTAACTCAAAATAGTGCTTTTAACGGAAATTCATTTGTGAATTTTTATCAGAACTTTTCATAAAAATGAATGAACAATGCATGAACAATTTTACAATAATCATGGATAATGTGAAGTTTTATAAAATGGTAAATGTTAGAAGTATGATCCACCTTACAGTCCCCAATTAAGTCCAACCGAAAAAAAATTTTGGAAAATGGAAAAATTATGTCAAAGCCGCAAATTTAAACACCGCAGTTAAATTAGAAAATCAATAGTTTTAGGAGTTTCATCAATTTCACTGGCTGATTGCATTGGTTTTATTATGATGTAAAACGATATGCTTTAACCCTTTCACGCTCAAGGGAAATATTTTTAAAAGTTAAAATTTTGTTGTATATTATTTATATTTTTTTTTATATAGTTTTATTTATATAGTTTTTATTTTTTGTTGTGTATTTTTTGGTTAATTTAATTTCTTAGTTTTAATTTCTTAAAATATTTTTATTTGTTAATATAGCTTTTTATAGTGAGAAACGCTATATTAAAATGTCCTTTTTAAAATGTTCAAGGGATTCTTATTTGATACAGTGGTTTCCAAACCTTTGAAGTTGTGTAAGTGTTGTTTAATAACTAAATATAAGTAGTATATTAGTAGGAGTATAACAAATGGGATATTTGGGTTGAAAATTATTTTTCTTTGCATATTAATCTGATTGTTAGGCATTTTTCAGAGATATTTGGCTAGAAAACATTTATTGAAAATTTTTTCTGTACATGTCAATTTGAAGCACTATGGTTTAAGCACCCATAGTTTATTTGACTTAAAATTTTTTAAAAATTAATTAGTTTATTGTTATTATTATTATAATTTATTACTATTAATTATATTTTTTATTTAATTTTTTATTTAATTTAGTCTAAATTTAACAAAAAATGATGACTTTTAAGCATTCGTCAAAGAAATTTAACAAAAATCATAAGTTTTAAATAAAAATTAATTTTAAATTTATTACCCTAATTTTAAATACTTTAATTTTCTTTAGTTTAATAACACATCTTTTTAATCAGTCCATACAATCTTATTCAAATCTAAATTTCCTGAGACTATATTTATTTATAAAAATACTGGCACTAAAATTATGTACAAAAATGTGTGAAATTATAGTGAATTTATATAACCTATAGATTTTACTGAGACCAAAATAAGCTTCTTTATTATTACAGCTTGTTATGTAGTTATGTTGTTGTCTTCTATTTATATTAAATAGTGGTGATATATAGTAGTTTCTGTTTATGCTAAATAGGGATAGTATGTTATTGTAATGTTAATGTAGAGGATTGTAGTACCCAGCCGAGTCACCAGTAAATAAACTGTCTGGGACAGCTGAGGTGTTTGTATGTAAAATCGACGAGTCGAATATGACGGAAATAACAATATTTATTAACATAAAAAAATAAGCAAAATACTTTATGTTTCAATTGCAAAATTTCTGAAGAGTATAAAAGTTCTCGAAAATTAGACTGCGAATAAATTAAAATCAGTTCAGAATAGTAGTTTAATTTTGAGGGAAAAGTCTGTACGAGTATTGGTATAATCTATAATGGAATTTGATGATTTGAAGAATTTGAAGAATTTCGATGTTTCTGATAAATCCACACTTCTTTATTGCTATTTGTTCCTTGACGTTTAAGATTACTAGTTTTTTAAATTTTAATTTTCATTATTGAAATTTTTATTTGTGATCGATTCTCTATAGTTATTATTTTCTATAGAATCAAAACTATATAGTTTAAATAAACGTTCTGATTGAGGAGGGGGGTTTATCTATTCACAACGATTTCACATTGCAAATAACAAAAATAACATTTTGACAATACACAATACAGCTTATTGATCCAGAAAAATTACTTTGATTTTTAATCATGAAAATTATTTAAAGTTTTTTCATTCTAAATTTTAAGCTTTTTAAAGTGAACTGAACTTTTTCACTTAAAAACTTTGTTTTAAAGAGCATTTTTGGAACATGATTTGAATATTAAAGTTTCAAAGAAAAAATGGCTCAAGATTATGATTATGAAGTAGATAAACTGGGTTTGG
The DNA here is from genome assembly GCA_959609185.1 of Schmidtea polychroa. Lineage (NCBI taxonomy): Eukaryota > Metazoa > Platyhelminthes > Tricladida > Dugesiidae > Schmidtea > Schmidtea polychroa. The sequence goes on from CAUHTR010001353.1 coordinate 20,114, forward strand.
ATTAAAAGAGTTCTTCTATTTGGTCAGATTATATGAAATTCTTAAAATCAACTCAAGTCAAAAGTCAATATGTGAATGTCAAAAGATAATTGCCACACGTCGAATCTATCATCGAGCTATCGTTACGCAATTGCTTCATATTGAGACAATTTGGAGAGATTATAATGCTTTCAAAACTTCTATTAATAACGTCATCGCTTAGAGAATTATCCAAGAGAGGAGTCGGGATTATATGAACACAAGTGAGTTGCAGAAGAATTTGGAGCTTTGATTTCAAAAGATGGTCAAACTCGAGAACATGTTTTGCTGACTTATGAACTTGGAGTCAAGCAAATGATAAATAATAAAAATAAAGAATTTTCTCATTTTGATTTATTCAATAATAATAAATTAATTAATTTAAAAACCAAAAAAAAGTTTATTGGAGAGTGGTCTCCAAAAAAAGCTTCAGAATGATATACAAAGAAAAATAATTTTAAAGTTAAATATCTCATGGGTCATAGTTCTACTAATACAATACAATGGATATATTACATAAACTAATTTTTTATAGCAAAATAATAAAAGTAAAAAAAAAATAAAAGTATAATAAAAAAGAATTGTTTCTAAGTAGAGAAGAAAATTATTTTGATTTTTACAAAAAATATTTATTGGAGCACACATTAAAAACTACAGGAGGAAAAGGCTGGCTTCTTTGATGAACCTTTGCCTTTGGTGTATTTTTACGGACACAAAATCATTGCGTTAGCTTCACTATTATTTATGACAGGATTCTTAATTTTGGGATCAGTTTCTTCGGAAAATTCAATTACTTCGTCTTCTTCTTCTGGTACTCCGCTATAAGCTACTTAACAATGCATTGTTCGTTAACAATTTCAAACTCCTGTATTTCTTCTATTGTCAAATTTTCATGTAGGATTCCAATTTTAGTGGAAATATAAGATAATCGAAGAATTTCGATATCCAAATCAAGAATCTTTTAGTCTATCATTAAAAACTCACAATTTTATCCAGTTTTACTAGTTCCCATACTTTATTCATATAAATTCGTATGATCCCGGCTTCTAAAAACTGAACAAGACTTGTTAAATTAGGCAGGGAAAAAACAAGTTTTATGTTAGTCACTATTTTGTCTTCATCCAAATTATGTTCTGGCTCATTATATAAGAACAATAAAATATGCCTCTTCACTTTTAAAAATTTTTCTTTAAATATTTGTTGAATATGATCAGTTAGCGAAGTCTTAGGACTATTACATTTTCTTAATTAAACAACCTTCCAATATGTTTCCCCATTCTTGGAAAATTTTTAGATTTTTATAAAAAAAGCATGCAAGAGTGCTCTTGCACTGTATTTGTGTCTACTTACAAATAATAAGTAGTTGAATTATATAAAATTATCATTGAAAAGTTTTAGTGGAAGAAACAAGAGAAGAATTAATAAACCAAAAAAGGTTAATAAGCCAAAAAAGTAATGTAATCGAGTATTGAATCAAAGACGTCCAATTTTCGAACTTTAGTACGTATACGCTATATGAATTCATACATAACAATTCAACTTTTTGCTTTTGTGTTTGCCACTATGAAGTTTGTTACGTTCTTGCGCTGCCTTCTACGAATTTTCAATTTGTTGAGTATTTACTCCAGTGTTAAGATCAACAAAATTAAATATTCACCGTTTGATTCACAACTAATAATACCAACAATTCCATCATAGGCGTGTCATCGATTGGACACAATAATTGTTTCTGATAATATGGGCATAGATATTAAAGAAAGAGGTGGGGCTTTCGTTCTGTATGGGACAATAAACATCACACATTCACCCGTTTGATGACATTACCACCAAAATCCTACTTGTGTGGTAACACTCGACTAACAAAATTTTTGCAATAAGTAAATAGACTTTCATCAATTTCAAAAGTTATATTGGGTCCACTAATAACAATGAATTGTTAATGTATTGTATTGTTAATGTATTGGATCATACATCTCGAAGGTACCGATTCCACTCTATGATAGATGACTTGAAAATTTCAAGACAGTTTCCTAGAAACGTATACCGGTTAACCTTTTGTCCAGCAATAAATGAAAAATACTATTTGCCTATATGATAGTTGAGATCTTCGTACCCATGTCCTTTGCGAAACAGGTATATCTTGTTGACATGACCCTGGCAACATCATCAATTCTGGCGATTTGTTAATAGTAAAGTCATTGTTGCCGAAGAAACTGTCCACTAGTTCTTTTGTCATGACATAAACGGATAATTGCATCAAATTCATTTCCATAAAACTTTTAATTAATTTATTTATTTCCAAAGTTTAAAAAGAATGTACAGGAGAAATAATAAAAACAGGATAAAATAAATAAACAAGTCATTTGAGATTGTTTTTACAGTTAATGGTTTTTGTATTCGTGTATATAAAACAGAAACATAATTCGGTTGAATTATAAAACATTCCAAATATAATATATATTATGTTTGAGTTGTGTTTTAATTGTTAATATAAATGATTAGTTTTCAATTTTCATTTTCATTTATGTACATTAAATTCCTGATTTAGATTAAAAATATCAGTGAATTTATCCGAAATGTCATAAAATTGTGGGGTATTATAATACAAGAAAATTAATTATTCAAAATGATTAATAAATGAGAATAGTAACTCAAAAGATGAAAAGCAATAAATGTTGCACTTTCAGTTAAAATGTGTGCGGCAACTTTTTCAGAATAACCAGAAGTTATGTTAATGTTATATCAAATGTGTGTGTATATGTGTGTATGTGTCACAGCACAAATCACCGCCTGATTAATAAAATAAGTTATAAAATTTAATTCATTGTTAATTCAGTTTTTTTAAATCCTTGTTAATAAACCATTCAAAATCTATATTTATCATTTTATTAGTTGTATACGACTGGGATGGACGGCTTAGTTTACTAGTTATTTATAACTTTTATGCTATATTTTGATAAAACACATAACAAATGTTGTATCTTAATTTTCGCTTTTATAATAAAATCTTGGTTATAAACCGACCATTGAAGACACTATCAGAGCCAGCTTATCCATTTTGCTTATCCAGGATGTTTAGCAGAGGACCCAGTACAATAAGGACATCCTTGAATATAATAAATAAATCATTTTTGTTTAAAAAGTATGTATAATACAGAATTCTTTCTATTACAATGAAGTCTAATTTCTCTTCAACCGTTTTTGAATTCATCGGTTTACAAACTTTTCATATGTAATGACTTATTATTCAATTGCATATAATTTGTGGACCTCCAGAAGTTTGATTAACAAACTTGTCTAGTAGATCATCCCTTACCTAAACTTACTCAAACTATTGCCCTCTCCTATTAATGACATCTTGACAACGGAACAACGACATAAACTATACTTTTAGCACAAAGCAAAAAACCATGGACTGGTATGCCGGAGTCTATGTCGAGAAATTCACCACATTGATTCTGTAACATCGGTCAAATGGATCTATGAAAACACCACAAATCTCGATCAAAGCACTGCAAATTTGAAACAAATTTATGATTTGAGGTTTTTGTCTGTTGGAGAAGATGGAAAAGTAATTCTATGGAAAATTCACGAAGTAAATTTGTTTTAATCTTTAAATTTGTTTTAATTTGTTTTAATTATTTAATTGAATTCTGATTTAATTTCAATAAAAAGTTTCAGATTCGCTCATGTTTGGCAGCACGATCAATTGTCAACTCGAATTGATCTGATAAAATATCTATTACTTCATAATATAATTTGATCTCTTTTGTAATTAATTTGGAACCAATTTGTTTTAATTTAATTTTATTTTAATTTTCCAAAAAAAATCTTTTTTACCAAGAATCAAATAGCGTTTATAAACATGACGTCGTTTTTAACAGACCCGCTAAAGTCGGAAAATTCAAAAGAAAAGATATTGTTTTAGACTTCTTTGTTATAGAAATTTTATTCTTGTTTTGCATGGTCACTATATAATGTCTTTTATCAAAAATTCAATTTTCCTTGACGAAAAAGGTTCCATATTCTTTATTTATTATTTTCTACAGCCAAATTACAGATCAATCTCCACTCTCGATATTTATTATTGTTCACTTTTATTATTTGGTTTTAATTCTTATTCCACACCTTGAATATTAAGGTTTTAAATGAAGTTAATGAAGTTAATTAATAAAGCAAATAAAGCTACTTTACTTGGAAATTGACAGTAGTTTAATTTCATTATTTAAACAAATATTTTGTTTAAATAAATTAATTTATGAATTACTATTTTTGATTTTTCCCAATTTAGGACGGAGTTGGTCAAATTCATTTAATTACGGTATGAATTTCATAATAATAATAATAATAATAATAATAATAATAATAATAATAATAATAATAATAATAATAATAATAATAATAATAATAATAATAATAATAATAATAATAGATAACTAATATATAAAAATAAATAATTAAAATGAGATTATGAGAATTTAATAATAATTTACAAATATATTTGAAAGATTTCCAGATTTCAATAAAATATTCCAGTCTCCATGAAATTGATTGAATTAATTAATTCAAGTGAATTATTCCATGCGCAACCGCAACTTCTACGAGTCATGCCAAAATAATCGATTTAGAATCTGCCTTAATCAATTATTGAAAAATATGTCTAAGAAATTGATCTAATTTCAATTTCAAGTTTCTAAATAATTTTAATTTTGGATAAAATTTAAAAATTTCTCTTTTTATTACATTTTGAAAAGTGATAGTTAAACTTATTTAATAAATTATTTATTAGTAAATAGTTTAAATTAACCAAATTTATTTATTATACTGTTATTTATATTTTTTTAATTTTTAATTTTAATTTGAAATTTTTAATTTATTATCTACGTGCTAATTAGACTTAATTCAGCTATTAAATAAATTCAATTCAGATAAACATAGAAATTCTGCATAATTTATCAGTGCTTTTTAATTTCTATTTCTTATTTAAAAATAGTCATTATTAATATATATATATATATATATATATATATATATATATATATATATATATATATATATCCTTTCACCTATTTCCTGATTTTTGTTCTTTATATAAAGTTTCAGTCTTTCGAATGATTAATGGCAAAGACTTTCTTGATTATAATACATTGGAATTTTTACCGAAATAATGCACTTAGAATAAACCAGTTTTTATGGCTCCCTCATCCAGAATTTTATTTTTAACCAAAAAAATAAACTTCCAGGCTCCTAAATATAATTCAGTGAATTATATCATTCAAAAGCAAAACTTTCGCTACGATATATGTGGATCTTTTCTAAATTTGACAAGATAAATTACAAATTGCATCATTTTTACTAAAGGTTTCTGATTGCAAATAACCTTTATGCCAAGATGGTGGCAAATTTTAATGTCAGGACTGAAAAACAATTTTCATATAATAAATAATTGCATAATATTTGTTTTAAACAGTGGTATATATATTTTTATAAAACTTAAAACAATCACAACATAGCAATAATAAATCGGGCGATAATAACATAAAATTTCCTGGCAGATTTCACGTTAATTAACCAAACATTTCATTTACGGTTGCGGAAAGGACAATTACGAAATTTTGATAATTATTATTCTTTCACATTTCAACAATGTGACTGAAAACTTTTAATGAATTTTTTTTAAATAGAACTCGATGCAATTGAAAATTTTATGCTTAATTTATTTTAAATTGTAGCGTAAAAACTATTTTGTAATGATGGCTTTTTTACGTGTATTTTAATTTAGTTATTATTATTATTATTATTATTATTATTATTATTATTATTATTATTATTATTATTATTATTATTATTATTATTATTATTATTATTATTATTATTATTATTATTATTATTATTATTATTATTATTATTATTATTATTATTATTATTATTATTATTATTATTATTATTATATATTTCAAGAACAATATCAGTTCATGGATGGAAAATGAAATAAAATTAGACATTAAGAATTTCAATGTAAACTGTGACAACCAATCAGGTAATTATAATTTTTATGATTTCATTTAGACAATATTTTACTTTGCAAAATTTATTCATAACTTAATTTTTTGTGAACCCCTCTTCTTCCGTCCCCCAGCTATCCATCAGAAATAAATGCAATTCGCTATATACCGTAATAAAATCATTTTAATCAATATAAAAGTCAAAATATTTCATGAAACAGCAACCTTCATTTACCTCTTTACTACTTTATCTCACACCATGTTGACAGGGTTACAAATGACTGAAAATTTGATATCTCAACTGAAACCTATATGGAATTTAATCCAAAATACTTGAAAAACTTGTAACAAATCAAAACTTTCAAATAAATTTTATAGTTTTAAACTTTTTAATGAAAATTACTTTTCATCACTATACGCAAGTGTTTCTCAGATATTAATCCGCGAAAACCTTAAAAATATGAGTAGGGAGAAACATAACACAATTAATCTGAAATTTAATTAATTATATATTCCAATTATAAAATAACCAATTTTGGCCAATTTATTTCTGATGTATGTCAAAGTGAAGCACCGAAACTTATGATACCATTGAACTTTTTAGCATTAGTAATATAAATCTTTTTAGATAATTTTGTTTAATTTATTCTGCCCTCATTTTCACATTGCATTAGCAAGTCAAAATGTTTTTATACATTTTTTATATTATAATTATACATTTTATATTATACATTTATACATTTATATTATACATTTTTTATATTCTATTAAACATCAATTAAAATTGATTACTTAATTAAATTAATTTAATTTAATCTATTCATAATGAATTTAAACAAAATACAAATAGAAGTATTCTTAATTAAAAATGACAATTGTTTTATAAAGTCATTTTTCTCCTTAACATTTAATATATTAATTAAAATGACCTTTAAAGTGTACTCGTATTAATTATTCCAATTACCGTCATCAGTTTGAATACTTTGAAAAATGTCCTTGGGCATTTTATTATCTTATTTGTCAAATTATTTTTTTGGAAATTTTAAAATTTTCTCATTATTATTTATTTAAACAAAATCATTATTTAAAAAATCACCTTAAAATGTTACAAATATTTCTACAAAAATATCCAAACATTCAATAAATAAGAAATATTTGGAAAAAAATTTGTCTCACAATATATTATATTATATAAATTTTGAACGCATTTCCTTAGTTTTAATATGTTTTAAAACAATTAAAATCGAATTTATCGTGTAATTTGTATTTAATAAAGTAATTATCCAATCATCCAATGGTGTAACTTAAAGAGGCGGTACTTTGAGTGGTGTTTGAACGCTTAAATCCATCCAATAACAAGATTTATTTGGAAGCTGTTCCTTTCTCATCCTGATGTTACTTATAAAATGAGTTGAGATAATTTAACCAGTAAAATTGGTAAGGTATGGCACGCTGGTCAAGATACAAGGGTAACAGAATCAAAATTTCAGGGAACTGTTTGAGTCTTTTCACAGTAGCTGTTGTGAAATGAATTGGATCATTCCCTCCTTGAGGTGCATCCAATCAGATATGAGTGGGTGAGGTGGCATGCCTTTGTGTAGAATCAAATAGATACTTCTGGAATTTCGGAAAATACTAATTATTTATTTGTCTCTTGGGGTTTCTTTTTTAAAATTATTAAAATTCACCGTTTTGAAAGTTTTGATAACTAGATTTATTTTCCTTTATTTTCAAATATTTGGTTATGATGAAGATGAACAATGATATTGTCGCTTTGGTTATTCATAATGCATCGGAAATGTGCCAAGATGGATTTCCTGGAGATGATACCCCAAGAGCTGTTTTGCCTTCAATTGTTGGTCGACCAAGTCATGATATGAGAAAGATTTGGCATAATATAGTTTACAATGAGTTGAATCTTGCACCAAAAGAGAATCCAGTTCTTCTTAATGCCACTAAACATAGAAAAAATTGACTCAAATCTTATTTGAAACATTTATTGATCCTACTATGTATGCTGCTAGCCAATCAGTTCTGTCATTTTATACTTCAGGAAGAACTACTGGGATTGTTTTAGATTCTGGAAATGGTGTACCACATACGGTTCCAATTTATGAAAGTTATGAATATGGTTATGCTCAGGCAATTTGTAGAATGGATTTGGCTGAGAGAGATAAAAACAGATTATTTGATGAGAATTAAACACTAACCGCTCAAACAATATTCAGAAAAACGGTCTAATTGTTGTAAAATGCATTTGTAACATTGGCATTTGTAACTTGCACCAACTTTAATTTTACATATTCCATTTCTGAATAGGGCTATGTATACATATAGATACACACACACATATATATATATATATATATATATATATATATACATGAATTTTCACTTGAAAAAGGCAGTGCCGAAAATTCGTGAGTATCAAAAAACATCGATATATTACTAATTTATGATCTTCAAACTCTCTTTTTAATAAACTTTGAAAATAACTTTGTAAAGGATAATAATAATAAAATAATAATAATGTTAATAAATCATTGAAAATAATATTTTAAAAATTTTGAAAATGACGTCAAAATGTGTTTTTAAAATATATTTAAGTTTTAAAATACCGCAACGTAATGTATTTATTTTTGTCCTACCCCTACATTGATTTTAATTGGTCAGAATTTAATAATACTTTGTAATAATAATAATAATAATATTTCTTTTGAGACATGTTGATTGTGACCAGTATCCTGGCTAGCAATACCCATAGAGGGACAAAATAGCTTGTCGGAAAAACTCTGAGTATATAATAATAATAAAATAATAATAATAATAATAATAATAATAATAATAATAATAATAATAATAATAATAATAATAATCACATATTATGCATATACACCCGTGTTAAACAAGGCATGTGCAATACATGTCAATACATATCGAATGGGATATAGAATGGGTGTGTAAATTTTTCCCTTAATTATTGCTCCTTATTGACAATTTTATGATAAAATTTCATATTTTTGCCCTTTATTATTGCAAACACATAATAATTCTCTACCCCATAACTTATGTGTGTAAAAATATTTAAGGTTTTTCACTAATATTTGCAATAATAATAATAATAATAATAATAATAATAATAATAATAATAATAATAATAATAATAATAATAATAATACTATGTAATAATATTAATATACTCTTTGAGACATGTTGAGTGTGAGCACATACCCTGGTGACCACTATCCAAAGAAGGGCAAAATATTTTGTCGGATAAACTCGGAATATATATTCACCGCGGGCGTTATTATCTTTAAAATGATGGATCATCCTTTTAATTTAACCCCCCAGAGGTTAAATTAAAATGATGAAAAATAATAAAATTTTATTAATAAGCTATAAAATAAATTAATTATCAAATAATTTAATAGATATTAATATTTTAAAATTTATTTATATTTTGCAATATAAATTAACAAAGATACATTTAAATATTACATATAAAATCAAAGTTTAATTAAATTTAAGACTGCATTGAAAAAGTCTGCTCTGTTATTAAAATAATAACAAAATTCATTAAGAAAATCCTGTCTTTTTTCTGTTAAAACACCTTTCCTTCGTTTAATTTCTAACTTTAATTCATTGTGGAATGATTCGATAGCTTGAGTGTTAATTCCATTCCTTAAAAAAATTCCATAATAAAAACTGTATTCATCAAGATTGAAGTACGCTTTATGTTCATCTGTCCATATTACGCGATTATTGGCCACTTAATTGCATATGATAGGCACTATTGTTCATTCTTTCTTGCCTGGTATTGTAACTGAAAATGCTCTTTCAATATTATTATATACCTCTACAATACACAATGAATCAGTTCTGTTACTAGGGGCTCGGCCACTTTATTATGGGGGTTAAATAAAAAGGTTGATCCAAAATGAGTTATCAAATAATAAAATCTATTGCGGGAACTCTCAATAATCAACTTTGAGTTAGCGGACACCTATTTTTAAAGTCATTAAGTCATTAATTTTAAAGTCAATAACATAATTTTTATAACAATTTTCAATTTTTAAAAGTTGTTGAATTATTTCTTATCTATTGCCTCTTTCATACACACACACACACTCTCAGGCCAAAATACATATTTTTCATAAATTTAAACCAAATAAGATAGATTTTCTTAAAAATTTCTGATTTTGCCCTAATTTATTGCCCCTAACAGCCATTCACGCACACAATCACTTTAGATCTCGCTTAGAAATATTTTTTACCCTTGAGGTGTGCAATACAAAGTCATGAACAATACAAATACAATTTGAACAAAGAAATGCAATGCAAGTGCATGACTAGCATGTAGACTTTCGAATGATATATAACATGTGTGTGATTTTGTGTGTGCGTAAAACTTTCCATTATTTATTGTTACTTATCAATATTTTCATATACAGACACACATACAGATTATCAACACAAAAACATAGATTTTTCATAAATTTTAAAGAAATATACAATAATTTTAATAAAATTTCATAATTTTGCCCTTATTTATTGCCCATTGCAAACACACAATAATTCTCTCTACCATATTTTAAAGTATGTATGTAAAAATGAATATTTTAGGTTTTTCACTAATAGTTGAAATAATAATAATAGTAATAGTAATAATAATAACATCTGCCGTGCGCGTAGTTGGCCTTTGAATTACTTTTTGTTTGATATGTATATTATTAGGTTTTAAAATTTGAACCTTGGACCCTTTGACCTTGGACCCTTTGAAGGTATGACAATTATACTCATCTGGACCTTTGAGGGTTTGACCATCATATTAACCTTTGAATTACCTTTTGTATATATATATATATATATATATATATATATATATATATATATATATATATATATATATATATATATATATATATATATATATATATATATATATATATATATATATATATATTACCATTGGATAGAGCTCTTCAAGATCTTGAAGATCTGACCTTATTTGACCTTTGGAAAATCAAAATATGATGAGTCATTTGTCTTTGTCACGTAAAATGATGAGACATATGTCTTTGTGCCCGGCTCCTCATCCTACCCTACTAGGAATATTTAATGAAATTACAAATACATTGCTTTCTACAAACCATGATTTAATGTTTAGTTCCATTTATGACAAGTTTAATAAAAATTTATCAGCTTTAATTGAGCTTATAGTATATATTTAACAAAGAGTCTTGATAAACAAAATAGTAATTATTCATAGTTGCCTAACTATAATTTGTTTATAGTAATTTAAGCAAGAATAAAATATATATATATATATATATATATATATATATATATATATATATATATATATATATGACATTTTATTCTCTACAATATTTTCAGATCAAAATTTAAAATATTGAACTGTGTTTTGTGTAGTTTTCACTTTTCACTTAGTTGAAATAATTTTTATTAACATTTTATTATTTGTTGCAATTTGATTAAATATTTTATAACTTTGCTATAATTTTATTTAGTATTCTAGTATATAATTTAATTGAGATGTTAATGTCTTAATACATTTTTAGTTCTATTATTCATACGCGTTATAGGTAAAATATAAACGCACAATTTTGATTGGATGATGTGTGTTTAATACACCTAATTCCGAAATTTAGTAACTTCTATAATCTAAAAAAATCAATGAATTTATAGTATAGGAACACACAACCTTTCTTGTGTGTAGAAATTTATTGTTCCAAAATTTAATAACTTTATTATAGGATTTGTGAAGGTAAGAGAAAAATAATTGAACAAAACACACAATGAAAAAAGCATGCAAATTTATTATAGCTTTTCTTGTTTTGAAATAAATAACCATTACATATTGTTAACATATTGTTAAAATATAATTATTTTGAAATTATTAAAATATTATGCAGGAAAATACTTTTAATTTAAAATCTGACAGCTCTACCTTGAGCTTCAGAGAAAAAGACGAAAATACATAGTAAAATTCAATTTTAAAATAATTTTGAATATAAACTCTCTTTAGATTTATAGATATTTCTCGGGATACACTGCCTTTTCAAGAAGGTGGAAATCTGACAATGTAAGATTTATTCAATAAATTACAAAACATTAGAATTTGCAAAAAGAAATTCACAATTCGTAAATTTAAATAAATTATTATAATAAATTAATATTTTCATAGATATACAGAAAATGACAAAATTTGGCCTTTCCTTCCTTTCCTAATTGTATTAAAAAAATAAATGTCTTCGGTGATTAGTTAATTTATTTATAATCAAAAGTATATCTAACTTACATTTTATCGAAATAATTCCAAATAAATTCATAAAATGTCAAATTCCCAAAAAACACCTGAAATTTAATTATCAATATGTTATATTATAAATGCTGGCTAACAGTAATATTTAAGAACTTGAATAATGATCTCATAATTATATAAAATCAAAATTCAAGTCTTAAAGTTACATGAAATTAAAAAAATTACCTGTAAACCATTTTTAAGAAATTGAATAAATGAAATTGAATATCTTCATTTTCACGTAAATGGTGATTTACCTCAACTGATGTGCACACCAACGTGAATTTTCGGAATTGGGTGTACAATATATATGTGTGCGCACATGTTAACATATGTATCTGTGCGTTACTTGATTATTTCTTGATTATATTATTCTTATTCAACACTCATTCAATTTTGATTGGATTATTTTTATAATCGAAAATTATTTCATTTTATTAAATATATACTTTGCAGCAAAAGGCTTATATTATCATTTACTTGTTTCATATTTAATTAAGGCTACTAGTAAGAAATCATCCCAATAATAATAAATCTTTAAAAACAATCAAGTTTTTTTTTAAATCCTAAGAAGAGGTTTCCAAATTAAATTGATATTTTTATTATTAATGATATTCAGAAATTTCATTGTTATTTTTTTCTTTATCAGCTGGATTATATGAAATCCTCTAGAGAAAACTGAAAATATTTTTTCAATATTTTTTAGTTAAATTTTAATGAAATATTCTCCTTTATGTTTTTCTTTATTCAAAATAAAAATTTTCGATTCATTTAGAATAATTAATAATAATAATAATACTAGAAAATAATTCAACATTTAATTATTTATTTAATTACAAAATTATATTAAACACATAAATAACCAATTATAACAAAGTTAAATCATTGATAAAGTATTAATCTAAATAATCTAATAGTACAAAGAGCCTTTCACATAGATAGCGTTAATAAATAATATTTAATATAGATAACTAATTCAATTATTATCACACCTAACACTTTTCACTTCTTTAAATTGTCTTATTATTTAAACAAACTTTAAGAAAACATTTCTTCGTTTGATATCCACGAGGACGGAATAACGTACATTATCGGTACAAAAATAGGGCATATTATACAATCGAAATTGTCTCGAGAACTGTCTATTGCAAGATATTCATCGAATTCCGAAATATTTGGTCGCAATAAAACTGCCCATACCGGAATGGTTACGTCAATTATGTGGAATTTCTATCATCCAAACGTATTTCTGTCGGCATCTCTTGATGGTTCTTTAAAGGTCTGGAACACGTTAAATATAGAGTAATTAGAGTAATTATTGAAACAAAAAAATTGAACGGTACATTTTTAGAAGTCACGTATTAGATATAGATTTGAAAAATGATGTAACAGATGCCAAATGGTCATGCCATTCTGCGACAGTTTTAGCGGCTGTCACGGCAGATCTAATGATTTACGTGTATGACTTACTAATCTCCGAAGACGCACCTTTATGCTGTCATACTTTGGTAAGCTCCAAGAAAATTTACAGCGTTTTCCTTACAAAGATCCTATTCAATCCCAATCACCATACGATTGCGGTTTCCGATAGCAGGTTAGAATCAAATTGGTCGGTTATATAGAATTTTAATGTGATTTTTATTACACCATTAATACATCTCATTAATACATATTACATTATTAATACATCATATAGTGATGTATTTAAAGATTTCTTATTCATAAAAAAGGAAAACAGAACAAAAGTAATTATCTATTAACCACTTATATTCCTCAGATGGCGCAAATAAATTTCCAATGAAACGCAAACATTTTTCGTCAATTGGATTTTATTTCATTTCGGCATATAATCTTAGAATTGAAGTGTGATATAATATTCAATGCAATTTATAAAGGCGAGTTAATTTCGAGCGTGTTTATATAAAAACATGAGATCACATATCGAATCAAGCCCAGATATCACAATCGCACCACTCTGAACTAGGCATGTGTCTGGTTATCATTGTTATTGTCGGTACTGACTGACTCTATATGTTCTATGTCTCAATTATCAAGATAAGACCCAATACAAACTACTTTATTAAATGTCAACGAATTTTGATACAAAATTCTCGATTACACTCCTTTCGTTCAGTAATCTTTAATAAAAATCAAAGGAGTTTAGCTATGACTTTTCTCTTCTTACCAATTTGACTTCTAAGATCCTTTATCTTTAATCACAATATCATAATTTCCTCTCTTAGACCAATTGACATTTTCCCAACAATATCGTTTCATTTTATATTGGTGCTCATCCTACTTAATTGGATTATTGAATTAGCTCTCGACCAAACTTTATTAAAAACAAAATAATTTAACAGGATCTCTCTCGCCTTTGTTCACAGGTCTTGTTTCGCTAATTTAAAACTACTAATTTTGAAAAGAAGCTTAATTCCATTATACACTGGTTTACCACTCGGATTTCCAACATGGCTCGAGCTTCCCACATACCTAAGAAATTGTTCACTTTTTTTAATTAATTTGCATTTATTGAATATCTTTTTTGGGGACTTCCCATTGGTTTCATACTTAGTATATCGCCATCCGTACATACCAACTTTCCACGGAATAAATTCATTTTGATTTTTTCAAATCTTTAATTAATTTTGGATTTTTATAGGTTTTATTGATTTGCACATTCAAACTTAGTTTGAGCTTATTTTATACCAACCTCAACACACGTGAGAAATTCTTATTCTTTCTGTGCTACAAAACTGGAATAAATATGTTTGAAGTTTACAATGACATCCAAGGCCAATAATTTGTAATAAAATGAAAGTCATTATTAAAAATAATGTATATTATAACCAGGCCCGGTCATTTGGCGCCCCTAGGCAGAGCTACATGTTGGCTACTCTACCCATATTTGATATAGCAATGTCACCATGTCAATGACTTGTAGGAAAACTTATTTTATACTTTAATATATACTTTATAATTACTTTCGTAAAACGAATGATTAAAAATTATATTTCGAATAAGTTGAAAAATAATTAAATATATTG
Organism: Schmidtea polychroa; assembly: GCA_959609185.1. Classification (NCBI taxonomy): domain Eukaryota; kingdom Metazoa; phylum Platyhelminthes; order Tricladida; family Dugesiidae; genus Schmidtea; species Schmidtea polychroa. The sequence continues at coordinate 35,506 of CAUHTR010001353.1, forward strand.
TTACATTATTTTTTTTTTAATTTCAAAAATATTTTTTAGATGCTTATTTATATTATCTTGCAAATTTGGCGGCCCTAGGCAGCTGCCAAGTTTGCCTACCAGAAGAACCAGGCCTGATTATAATAACTCAATCACTTTACACCGAAATATCCAAATTTTCATAACTATTTATATTACAACTAAATCTCATGAAAATAAACGTTAAATTGTTTCAACTGTAGAAGATCTTTATCAAGCAATAAACCTGAAAACATGGTTGTAAATATTAAAATATGGTTAAAATATGATCATTTTCAGCTAAGAAATCCATAGGCAAATTAAATAATAAAACTAATTTTTCTACAATTTAAGTTATACATGATCACTTTCAAGCAGTATTTAGCAATTCATAAGCATTTCATTGGTAATTTATACATCTTTGTTAGAAAACATGATCATTTGGGATAATATTTAATCCACAGATATTGTAGATCTAGAAACATGATCAATTTTTAAATTCTGGGGTCATTATTATTATACATATCACACACACACACACACACACACACATATATATATATATATATATATATATATATATATATATATATATATATATATATATATATATATATATATATATATATATATATATATATATATATGTTTAAAAATATAAGGTCATTTGTTGTAACATTAGGCAAATCTATAGTCAATTTATGCATACTTGTTTAAAACACACGGATATTTAAGGCACCCTTAAGTAAATTTATAGCTAATTTAGTTAGAAATACATTTTTCTTTGGGTACCATTTCACAAATTCCTAATAAAAATATGAATATTTGATAAACCTTTACCAAATTCTTTAGGAAAACAAATATATTTTTATTAAAATTTGGCCAATTGATGAATATTGGCTACTATTATCTGTGAAACTTTGATGTATCTAAGCAGGTCTTAGGTAATTTAGTTAATAATACATTGCTATTTGGTTAATTTTAGTTAAACATGTTAATTTTTTTAAAAATTAAACAATGATTTAAATTAAAAATATATATTTATCTAAATATTTTTTGTTAAGTTGCCACTGAAAACTTTTTCCCAAATAAAGAATTTTGTTGAATTGGGTATATGAGGTTCTTTCACTTAATTTAGCAGACCCCGGCCGAATCTTTAAATCACCAGGTTAAGAATCACTGATCTAAAGGAAACCAAACTAAGTAAAATTAAGCAAATAACCAATGAAAATAATTCTTTTTTTACCTCTGCGCATGTCGGTATAATATGTCATAAACAATCTGCGTATCGGTATAAACATTATAAAACAACAATTCAAACACCAATAATTTGGTATTCTGAAATTATAAAAATAATTAAATTTTAATTAATTTTTCAGAGGAATTGTTGTGATTTATAAGATGTCACCTAATTTAAGAAAGAAACCAAAAGTAAGTTAATAGAAATTTTCAGCGAACAAGTTTTATTTCCAAATCAGGAAAGAAAAGGAGTTGAAGTTAATCGAGGTCCGAAGTTCGAAAGAGAAAACCTTCAACAGGTCATTGATAGATTTTAAATGTGATTTATTTAAAAGTTTTATTAATTAAATCTTTTCGGTATTTTATTTTTAAATTAATAATTTATAATTACAATCTCAATAAAACAATTAAAGTAGATAAATTTCAAAAAATTATGTAGATTAAAAATAAATATAAAAAATTTTAATAATAATAATAATAATTGTTAAACTGTGTGGACCAAGTATTTATGGTGTTTCTGTTGATTATATTTTCAACAGCCTGAATGTTTATGCATTTTGTGTGCTACCATATAAGATGAGTAGAAACATATACCAAATTGTTCTATCATTGAAATATCAGATCCAGCTTGAAATGCTTTCATGACTGCTTTAGTTCCAGATCTTGAAATTGTTCTTAAATTGTTAATCAAATCTGTCCTTGTCATTCCGATTCCAATGTCAATAATAGTTAAAGTTCCAGCATCTTTTTCGGGAATAATTTTAATCATTAAATACTTAGCAGTGTCGAGAACTGATGGATGTGTAAAGCTTTTGTTTCTAATTTTGTCTAATGCATCGCCAGAATTTGAATTTAATTCACACATAATTATTTCTTTTTTGGAATAGAAAGCATTGATCATAAGGCTCAACAATTAGGGATTTTTGCTTGAAATGCAAATGTCTCAGATTCATTGTTTCCATTAAATTCATTGCAAATATTAAAACTCAATCCAAGAGAAATCATTATATTGTCATTCAAATACATTCAATAAATTCAAAACAAAAATTAAAATATCAGAAATTCGAAATTCCAATAATTCAACAAACTTCAATTCAAATAAAAAAAGTATTCGATATTCAAATAAATCCAAAAGGCATGCGCACACAGACACGGATAAGCAATAACACACAATCGGCCGAAACAGGTGGTATAAATTAAAATTCGATTTTCAAAAATTTATTATTCACAATATTCATACCAGAAGATTATTTTACACCAACAATATATTGAGCAAAGAAAACATTATTCTACAATCATTCTATCAATTTAAAATTTAAATGATTTAGTTATATTATAATTATACATATATTTAAATTATTAATACATTTACAAATATTATTTACATCCCACACTTAATTAATTCAAAATTAATTAATACAAAATATTTAAATTAGTTAATTAATTAAGTTATTACTTATAATAATTATAATAATAATAATAATAATAATAATAATAATAATAATAATAATAATAATAATAATAATAATAATAATAATAATAATAATAATAATAATAATAATAATAATAATAACAGTAATTTTTCACATAAATGTCGCACTTAGAGAGATAGTTCTCTTGAAATCACTATTCATAAATGTTGAATAATAATAATAATAATAAAATTAAATTTTTTTTATTAAATTAAACTAATTAGTAATATAAAATCAAATTGAAGGAAATATTTCACCATATTCCACAGAATCGAGTCGACTGGCCAATTTGCATTCAACTGTCAACTGGAGCCTATTTTGTGTAGGAATCACAGAGATGGATGTTGATTAAAATTTATAATTTGACGACAGAAAAACGATTTGACATGAAAAGAAATAATTTGTCATAGATTAAAGAGATTTGGTGAGAAATAAATTGTGAAAATTATAATTTATATCGACAGAAACTTGTAAATGGAAGGAGTCTAATGAATCCGATTGTTCTTAAAATTTGAGGGGGGCAGCGGGAAAGAAGATTCATAAATTTATGCGAAAGACAGACTATTGGTTGCTTAATTGTTTAAATTTTAGTTAAATTTAATTTTTAATAGAGTCTGTTTAAGCGAAGAAATAAAACGAAGATATTTTACTCAAAGTGAATTCGGATTACTTGATTTTAGGATATTTTAAAAATTTATAAAAATTTGTTCTTAACTCTTTTATTTCTTCCATATAAATTTTTAATATTTAGAAGAAAAATGTAAAAATGTACTGAAAAGAAAAATTAGAAAATTTCACCAAATTATATAATTTATGGGTTCTAGGACAAAATGTCACGGACAAAATGTCACGGATAAAATGTCACGGACAAAATGTCACGGACAAAATGTCACGGACAAAATGTCACGGACAAAATGTCACGGACAAAATGTCACGGACAAAATGTCACGGACAAAATGTCACGGACAAAATGTCACGGACAAAATGTCACGGACAAAATGTCACGGACAAAATGTCATGGACAAAATGTCATGGACAAAATGTCATGGACAAAATGTCACGGACAAAATGTCATGGACAAAATGTCATGGACAAAATGTCGTGGACAAAATATACATACTCAGAGTTTATCCGACAAAATATTTTGTCCCCCTATGGGTATTGGTCGCAAAGGTACTGATCACACACAAAATGTCGCAATGGTATATTATCAACAACATTTATACCATGACATTTTGTCCGTGACATTTTGTCCACGACATTTTGTCCATGACATTTTGTCCACGACATTTTGTCTACGACATTTTGTCCACGACATTTTGTCAGCGACATTTTGTCAGCGAAATTTTGTTCAATGACATTTTGTCTGCATAACATTTTGTCCACGACATTTTGTCCACGACATTTTGTCCACGACATTTTGTCCGCGACATTTTGTTCAATGACATTTTTTTTGTCCACATAACATTTTGTCAGCGACATTTTGTCAGCGAAATTTTGTTCAATGACATTTTGTCTGCATAACATTTTGTCCACGACATTTTGTCCGTGACATTTTGTCCGTGACATTTTGTCCGTGACATTTTGTCCGTGACATTTTGTCCGTGACATTTTGTCCACGACATTTTGTCCGCGACATTTTGTTCAATGACATTTTTTTTGTCCACATAACATTTTGTCCACGACATTTTGTCCGCGACATTTTGTCAACGACATTTTGTCCATGACATATTGTCCACGACATTTTGTCAGCGACATTTTGTCAGCGAAATTTTGTTCAATGACATTTTGTCTGCATAACATTTTGTCCACGACATTTTGTCCGTGACATTTTGTCCGTGACATTTTGTCCGTGACATTTTGTCCGTGACATTTTGTCCGTGACATTTTGTCCGTGACATTTTGTCCGGCCACCAATTTATGTAGTCTCTTATTGTTATTTTTGTTATTTTTGCATAAAGTAAATATGGCTTTTTAATGTTTTGAAAAATATTTTGTTGTAATAATTAGATAATGCATATTTTAAAGAGGCCTTAAAGTTTTTAGCCGTGTCATACTGCTGCTACAACTACTATAAATTTATTATTATATATTTTGAATAATGGTATTTATCTGTGGAAGTGTGATGTATGTTAAATAAAAGGTATTAATAAATCTTTGAAGGGTTACAACAACTTTTTAAAGTAAGTCAAACACACACAATATAATTTCAATAAATAGTCTAACTCAAAGTAGGTCAAATAAGAAAAAAACATATATCGAGGTAGGAAAATAAACCCTATGTGTGTATTTGTGTAATGACCAATAAATAAGTGATAATTCAACAACTTTTAAGAATCGAAAATTTTTATAAAACATTTTGTAGGTCAAATCGACTTTAAATATATGGTTCTGCTAACTCAAAGTTAATTATTGAGAGTTCATAACAAACTATTTCAGCGATAAATGACTCATTTCGATTATTATTGATGTCTATTAATGTTTTATTATTATTATTAAAAATCTATATCATTATTGTTTTTATTATTATTATTAAGTGATGATCTCTTGGTAGCAGTATTTATTATTTAAAACAATTAAGTGATAATTTAAGCCTTTTGCTGCGAATAATGTATTTAATGAAAATATTTTCGACTAAAAAAGGAAATTAAAGAAATATCTTATATTCGAAAATATTTTCATTAAATACATTATTCGTAGCAAAAAACTTAAATTATCACTTAATTGTCTTATTTTTATTATTATTATTACTATTAATATACATATTCATTTGAAAAAGACTTGAAACTTGAAATAGGCATTGCCGGAAATTCGTGAATATCAAAAACATCGATATATTTACTGATTCATAGTCTTTAAGCTTTTTAATAAATACAATGGAACAGAAATCAGTGTTGAAATTTGCAAAAAAGTTCATATATCTAAATAAAACTATATAGTAAATATTGTGTCAGCTGAGACTATGTTTTTTACGAGTGTGTGTGTGTCTGTGACCTACTTATATATTATTAATAAACTATATTGAATGTATGTGTATGACCCAATTATATATTTATTAAAATTATATAACCTACTTATTTTATAGATTGTTCGACCGGGGATTATTTTATAAAGATGACTTGACCGACTTAAAATTCGAATAATTTTTTTGAGTAATACATAAAAAATACATAGAAAAAGAAATTCTATGAAAAACATAAAAATTTAATGAAAAACAAAAATTACGTGAAAAAATTAAAATTTTCATGACCTACTAAAAATACTAGTTGACCTATTTTGAAAATTTTAAGCAAATATTTTTGAGCTTAATATTTTTCTCTCAGGCGCTAAAAACTTCATATGAGCAAATATTTAAAATTAATTATTTCATTAAGTTACTTGTCTAAAAATGAGTAAATCTTTTCTTAATTTCAATTATATTTATTAGATTTATGATTATGTTATTGAATGTTTGTATGTTTTTTCCTTTTCATATTTTATTATGTATAATATTTTATTTTATTGCACAACGTATCTTCAAATTGGCACGTTACAAACCTTTCAGAAAAGCAAATTAATTATTTCACAATTAAACTCGAATTCATCTAATTAGATATTGCAAACCAACAGACTTTTTGAAAGTTTTTAATATTTATTTAATATTTATTTATTATTTATTTATTATTTATTTAATATTTATTTAATATTTATTTCTATTTATTTAACTTTGCTCTTTTGGGACTTTTGGTACCGATATAATTTTTTTTCAAAATTTGAGTTTCAGTAGTACCAGGAATTTTATCAAATTTTAGCAACAGGTACACAGTGGGAAGGGAAAATTTCGCAAAAATTAGATTTAAATTTAATTAAAAATAACCAAAAGCGTTTTGTAAAAATTTAATTGTGCTGGGGTGCTACTCGGTTGACTCAAACCACTTCTACATCTCGTCTAGAGGATGATAGCCCATTACGTTAACGTAGTCCATAATTCTGTCAACCCGGAGTAGAACTCCACACGATCTGTATTCCAACATAATATCCATGAATTGCTTCATGTTGGTCCTGTATTATGCCGGCGAGACGCCAGAAAGCAGGTGAGCCCTTGCCTTAGGACTACTCCTTTCTGAGGCTTCGACTTCCTTTTCCCTGACTGCCGATAGAAGGTCTTACGTCTTCTTACTCTACCGCTACACTTGACATTTCATCACCTCTGAGTTTGTTGCAAATCATAGCAGATCATACACTATACAAGGATGTTTATCAACCATTTATTCCGTAGAAAAAAATAAAGTCCACCGATTCATAAAGCACAACGCAATAACTTACACAAAACCGATTTATTAAACTACCAATATACAATAGAAAAATACAGACATTATAAAGAAACACGGAATATCACATCGAATGTCACGAAAATCATGAAGGGAACCTTGGCTTACTCAACTGGTTACTTCTCCCATTCGGTTTCCGCTAACAGCTCCTCTAAGTTAAAAAATTCGGAAGCAGTTCTCTTCCCATATGACGCCTGCTGCAGAGATGATGCGCCCTGGGGTTCCGGTGTTCATACAGGGGATGGGAACTACACTGCCATCCGTGGATGTATTGACTGACGTTTGTCTCTTTTCCTTTTCTACGACTCTCTCTCTCTCTGCTTCCGCTTTCTTTCATCCCGAGATAATTGTCGCCGCTTGGGTTTAGAAGAGATATTAGTAGTAGGAGGTGCTTTAGAGGTAGAAGCGATGGGCGGGCTCACTTTACTAACGCCCGTAAAGACCACATCGGCCGACTTGGGCGAGAGCTCTTTCTCCACACACCCTTGACACGATTTTTTCGAAGTGTACGACCGGTCGAGAGGTTGATCATGGTGCGTAGGAAATACGTTATCCTCTTCGTTGATCGGGATACTCACTATTTTTCGAGTTGTGGCTGCTTGTAGATAAACCTTATGGAGGGCCTCCGATTGCTCTTTAATGAGGATGCGCTGCGATCTACCATCTGCGATCAGGCTATCTCGGCAATGTTCACTTCGATATAATTTCTTTCTGACCTCCTTCATTTGCGCTGGGCTAAACCATGTACCTTCCAATCCATCAATCTTTCGTTTATATAGCCCTATCTGCGCCTGCAATTCCTTAATAATCGCGTTTTTATCTGCGCATGAATAACAGGGTTTGAGGATATTTTTGGCGACTGGGTTCATAATTGATTGCTGTAAAAGAAAATTGAAGGTAATTATCGTAATTCCCTGCGTCTGCAAATAAATATTACAAAACAAACAAGCATTTGTGGTTTTATGGTTCATTCGATTCATCTATAAAATTTGCGAAGTCAGAAAAACAATATCATGCCGACAAGAGAAACTCCCCCCAGACGATCGATCATCTCTACATTATCCTAGTTCATAAAGAAATGTAAACTGTAAAAACCCCCATAGTTATCGAAATTATTTACTGGAGAGTTTTATAAATGCGCCGGCTGGCGGGGGAAAGATTTTATAACCCTCCGAATAGGGATGGATATATATATCAAAGTTTATTGAACGACAAAATGAGCGGTGTCAAAATCAAAATAGAAACAAATTTAGATTAATCCTTATTCATTTTTGCGTCGGGTTGTTCGGTAAGACCTAATTAAATTGCGATCAAAAATTTATTGAATTGACTGTACTTCTTAAGACACTAAAATTATCTATGTTTCTGACGAGTTGAAGTTCATCTGTTGATACAGATATCGATTTACGGACGCGCATTGTCAAACCGCTGATGTATTTCACATGTTATTTATCTAGCTGATATCATTGAGGATGTGCATATGGCGCTCAAGGAAATTCATATTGAGTGGGAACTAACGTCTGATTAATCAGCTGACAACAATGTAGTGGTTTTAGGATGTTGCGAGAAAATGTTATCTAGATATTTGAGTTTATACTCCAGAGAGCTGTGTATGTATTTATCTGTCATTTTCGGGTGTGAGGTCTCATGAATTTGTTCCGTTATCTGACATGAGTGCTATTATCTCATCTAATATACTGTGCATTTCTATCAAAATCTCTTTGTCACGCTACCTGTATTTTCAATCGTGCTATGTGTGATATTTATGGAATATGTATTCTCATCGGCAATTTTACGATCGTTCGTAGTGGAATTAATTATCATCACTTAATGGCATCCCTCGGAATTATACTACCATTCTCAAGTTATCAGAAGATAGTTCGACGACCCCTTGTGGCCTACTGTTCTTGGTGCTTGTATCAAGGTTGCATTATATCTATTTGAATAGAAAACTCGTTCCCGTGGAATCTCGTACTAGTCATTCACAGCTTAGTTTCAGTTACAATATACTCTGTGTTTTAAGCAGGTATCATGTTAGATCGCTCTCGTAAAATAAATCTTAATGTTTTGTGTTATCTTGCAAAATAAATTGTAGTTAATGATATTTTTGCATTTATTCTCAAAATTATCTATAGGGTAAGGAATTGTCGACAAATGGACCTATGTTGATCATACGAAAGGAGTAGAGATGATGAGACAGATTTTTTGGGGTTTTGGGGCAGACAATTACAAAAAGCCAAATTGGAAATAAATTTGATATTCGTATAGTACGACCTGTATGATGATGGAAAATAGATAGGCTGACGAATTTTTGGTACAATTTACTCCGAAAGTAAGGGTGGACTAAGATTGATTAAGACATTACTACAATGCCAAATGCGTGACACCCTCAATCATTGTGCGAACTTTCTCAAAGAACTTCCTGCATTATATACTGTTATAGCACTCTACATAGATTTTATTTTCCCCATAATATCACTCATTGATTTAGGCGCATCTTCAGCGACGGACCCGTGAGGAAGCCCCCACATTTTGGCCCGAATCAGCTGCGTGACTGAAATGTTCCATACCCACCGGTTGAGCACCCGAAGGCCCGTCACACCATGGTAAGAAACATTTCAGCTCCACGTTTCTCATCGAATTTTATTGAAAACATAAAACTATGAAATATATAAAAATAAAAAAATTTATAACTACTACTAAAGGTTCCATTAATTAGTTAAAATATATCAACGATATAAAACTTTTAAAATTTATAATTACTACCGATTGTACCATTAGATGTGTCAAGTGAAAAGAGAAAAATCTTTTTAATAATCTTTAATTTTATTAAAAATTAAATAAAATTATTAAATAAAATTATTAAATAAAATTACAAATCATGAAACGGTTACTCATATAATAATACAAACTAAAATTTACCAAAATGTCCGTTCGTAAGATTCAATTTCAAAAATTTAGGTGAATAAATCGCTCGGTTGATTCGTGGGCTGAATTGATAGTCTGGTTTTTGATAATCGATTGCTGTGGTAATAATTGTATGCTGTTGATCTAAATTGCAAAATTTTTTAACACTGAAATTTTTGTTTCAGTTCCTGGCTTATATATTAATTTTTCGTATGTGCTGACCAATCAGACCGCTTAATTATTTTCGTTACCTACGAAAATATACTAGTGTATATACTCCGTATACTCCGTATATACTCGTGTATAAGCCGAGAAATTTTGGGCAATTTTTTAAGCTAATTTTTTCCATTCGGGTTATATACGGGTAACAAACCAATATTTTTTGCCAGCCAAAAAAACATTACTTTTTTTACCTCAGCTTATATACGGGCACTTGATTTTGGACAAAAAATTGACTATAAAAACTCACTTCGGCTTATATACGGATCGGCTTATACACGAGTATATACGGTAATTTATTATTTCTTTTGTATTATGTATCTTATTTTATTTTTTAAAATTTTTTGTTTATTTTTACTTACTTTTTATCATGTTGATCTTATGTCTTAGTAGTATTTTCTTATTTTTTGTGTCAACTCAGCCCAACAATTGCAAAATTATGATTAAAATTTCGAATAAATGATAAGAGTGAAAATTAACGAGTTTTGATTTGACAAAATTTTTCGAAATAAAAATACATTAGAACAAATAATTTTAAATTATTTTTAAACTAATGAAAATAATACAAAATATAATAACTAAAAATAATTCAATAAAAATTAGAGAAAATTTTATTATAAAAATATTTGTTAAAAGCTAATTAATTAATCATGTCAATATTCCAATTGGCTATGGACAGTTGATGAACCGCTTCGGTTTTGTTCCAGCCGTTGCTCATCAACAAGTTAACTTTTTCATTCATTTCTAGTAAATCTGGCTTTTCTGATCCACCAGCAAAAATATGATTCCAATACATTGCAGTCTTTTCGAATAATTCATTATTACCAATGTATTGGCTTGCAACGACTGCATCTTGAGGATCATCAGGTTGAGCTAGAATTAGAAGGGTTTTAATCGAAGTTAGAACATTTTTCAAAGAAAGTCCTGCAACCCATTTATCTTCTCTCAGTAAATCCAAACAGATATATCCAGTGGCTGAACTGACATTCGGATGCCAGACTCGAGTAATAAATTTTACCTTTGGAGGTTTGAATGGAAAGGTTGGTGGGATATCAATGCTAATTTCATATCTACCACCCTCATAAGGCGTATTTTCAAATCCAACAAATGATCCGATCAGTTTTGTAACATCAGAATCATCCAACAGTGCAAGTGTCATATCATCCGCTTTATCGTTTGCAAATCTTTTCAATTCCATAACAATTCTTTTTTCACAAATATTTATCATTTTTGATATTTTGATAATGATATTAAATTTTTTGCATAATTGAAAGTTAATTTTGATATAACATATTTTTTCGTATTTTCACTGGCCAAAATTATTTTAATTATATTTAAATAAATAAAAAAATTAAAAATAAAATTTTATTAATTAAAATTAATTTTAAATATATTTAAAATTTTTTTAAATTGTCCAAGAAATCTGTGTAATGACATTTAATTAATTTTCTTAAATTTTTTTATTTTATAATATTTATTTTATGGAGGTAATATTTATGATATTTAGTTTATAAACCTGTTTAAATTGAATATTTAAAATATTTTTATTTTAACTACTTTAGGTATTTTCATAAACATTACTGATTTTAATATAAATGTAATAAAATATAAATATTTTTAAGATTTATTAATAAATTAAATTAAACACAATGTATTTAATATTGATTTTATTAATAGGTGAAGTTAGATATTACAAATAATTCAATGTCAATTAATTTTAAATCCGATCAATTTAATATTTATAATTCTTACAACATTAAAGAAAAGTTGATCTATAAATAAATGAAAATAAATGCAAATAATCAACTTAACAGCATTCACGCTGCAATCAAGACGACAAGAATAAGCGAAAATAACCATATCGTCTTTCACCACGATAATGCGTGTTCACATGTTGAGCGTCGTGTCATCAAATCTATCGTCAATAAGGCCTGGGAGCTACTTCATCATCCTTTATATCCTCTCACAGAAGCCCAAACGAACTATCACGTCAATCGATCGCTGAAAAATTGGCTCGTGACTAAAGTTTTTGACGACTTGGATGACTTAATGGCCGCCATCAAAGAGTGAATTGGCTCAACTATACCCATGAAATCGAACGGCTTTCACGAAAATGGCCTAGTAGTAATTGAAGTAAATGGTGAATATGTTGCGGAATAATCCCTTAAAAATGATTTTGGTAAATGTTTATATTGGAAAAAAGCTACAATAATGCACCAACCTAATTGTATAATTAATCGTCCGAAGATGGTTGTATTTCATTCTAGAAAATAATAAATCGTGTTAAAATAAATTTTAAAAATTGAACTTAATTTCAAAAAATTAAGACAACAATTTAAAAATATCCTAAAATTGACAACTATAAATTTAAAACAATCAATTTTTTTACAAAATTAACAATTTATATTGCATATTTTAAAACAAAAGGAATTTTTATTTTACAAATTTTGTCAACATATGCGTGGATAACCATAGAAATAGTGATAAAAAAATTATTCTAACAAACAACATTCACAGAGTATTCCATAAAATACCTTTAATTATTGTTTATTTGATTAAATATATTATAAAAATTCAAATCAATAAGTTAAATCTATTTAAAATAATTTCTAGTACGTTACAAAGTATAACAGGATTATTTTCCCAAATTGAATAAATAATGCATCATTTAATTGAAGGAAATCGATAAATGTAAGATAAAATTGTAATAAAAATGTCATGTTGGTAATAAAAATTAAAAATTATTAGGAAATCAAAAAGATACATATAAGAAAATAATTTTAAAATTTAACACAGGATGATATTTAAAAAAATTTTTACATCATTTTATAAAAATATGAAATAACTTTTAACTAAAAATTTTATTTTGATCAAAATATTAAATTTTAAAATTCAAAAACAAAATTCTATTTATTCTAAGCAGAAGTGAAAACGGAGATTTTTTTTTAATCTTCGGGGCTTTTGCTTTGTTATTAAAGACTTTTTGAGAAGTCAAATGTAATTAAAAATTATGACCAATACAGACAAAAAGGTTCCCAAATATAAATAAAATTATCACGTTCTCAATAAATATAATTTTCATGAAAAAATGCCATAAAAATAACGAATTAAATGTAGGAAACTGGGAAAGTTATACTGAATATATAACAAATTTAAATTTAACATTTTTGTTAAAACAGTAAAATCTTTAGAGAATTTTTTGACAAGAAATATTGTTCTTGTCAACTCCGAGACAAAATTACAGAAAATATAGAAAATTTTAACGAAAGGTTATTAACTTAAAAACTAATTCAGACATTTATTGACGAAATTTTAATCAAAATTAAATAATAATTATTAAAAATTTATATTTAATTTAAAATTTATTAAATTAATTAATATCATAAAAAGTCTTTAATTTTTGATATCTGGATTTTATCAAAAAATATTTTTTAATATTTAAAAAATATTTTGTTTTTTTGTTTATTTGAACATAAAATTTGCTCTAAATAATTTATATTTTATTTTCCAATATGTCAAATTTTTTTTATAATCACTTTATTTTCTTCATTTTACTTAGTTAACAATCCAGCTCCCTATCAGAGGTTATGATTTAAATACTGAGATTTTTTATCCATAAATATTAACTATTTTTAAAACAATTTATGTATGTCCTTAATACGTGTGAATACATTCATTTGGAAAAGTATACATTATTTCTGCTTATAGCAGATTGGATTTGGAAATGGTGTTTGGTAATTTCAGTGTTATATTTTTCATTAAATTTACATTTTTAAAGTTTTCTATTATATCTATTATCGTATTTATTGTGAATTTGGGGGAATTTATACATTATTTTTAAAAAGGTAAAACTTATTAAATTGATATATACAAGAAATATTTTTAAAGGGTTTTTAAAATGATTTTTATCAGTAACCATTTTGGACAGAATATTTTTATGTAATTATGGTAATTTCCTCCCTATTCCGTTACTTTTTAATCAATTTATGAACATTTTAACATTTTCCACAACTGCCTAAATTGTATAAAATTTAGTCAACTATTACAATAAAAATCAACATTTATTGGAAGATTCTCAGTGTAAATAATTTATATAAATGTATATATTGAATGTATAAAAAAACAGAAGTCACATTTCAGTGTTTTCTGCATAACTTACCTCCATAAAATAAATATTATAAAATAAAAAAATTTAAGAAAATTAATTAAATGTCATTACACAGATTTCTTGGACAATTTAAAAAAATTTAAATATATTTAAAATTAATTTTAATTAATAAAATTTTATTTTTAATTTCTTTATTTACTTAAATATAATTAAAATAATTTTGACCAGTGAAAGTACGAAAAAATATGTTTTATCAAAATTAACTTTCAATTATGCAAAAAAATTTAATATCATTATCAAAATATCAAAAATGATAAATATATTGTGAAAAAAGAATTGTTATGGAATTGAAAAGATTTGCAAACGATAAAGCTGATGATATGACACTTGCACTGTTGGATGATTCTGATGTTACAAAACTGATCGGATCATTTATTGGATTTGAAAATACGCCTTATGAGGGTGGTAGATATGAAATTAGCATTGATATCCCTCCAACCTTTCCATTCAAACCTCCAAAGGTAAAATTTATTACTCGAGTCTGGCATCCGAATGTCAGTTCAGCCACTGGATATATCTGTTTGGATTTACTGAGAGAAGATAAATGGGTTGCAGGACTTTCTTTGAAAAATGTTCTAACTTCGATTAAAACCCTTCTAATTCTAGCTCAACCTGATGATCCTCAAGATGCAGTCGTTGCAAGCCAATACATTGGTAATAATGAATTATTCGAAAAGACTGCAATGTATTGGAATCATATTTTTGCTGGTGGATCAGAAAAGCCAGATTTACTAGAAATGAATGAAAAAGTTAACTTGTTGATGAGCAACGGCTGGAACAAAACCGAAGCGGTTCATCAACTGTCCATAGCCAATTGGAATATTGACATGATTAATTAATAATTAGTTTTTAACAAATATTTTTATAATAAAATTTTCTCTAATTTTTATTGAATTATTTTTAGTTATTATATTTGGTATTATTTTCATTAGTTTAAAAATAATTTAAAAAAATTTTTGTTCAATTTGGAGATCCTATTGTGCAATAAAATAAAATATTACAAATAAGAAAATAAGAAAATGAAAAACATAGATTACAAAAACATAATTAAAAATCTAATAAATATAATTAAAATTAAGAAAAAATTTACTCACTTAATGAAATAATTTTTTTTTTAATATTTGCTCATATGAAATTTTTAGCGCCATTATTATTAAGAATTTTTTAATTATATTTAAATAAACAAAAAAATTAAAAATAAAATTTTATTAATTAAAATATAATTTTAAATATATTTAAAATTTTCCTAAATTGTATAAGAAATCGGTGTAATGACATTTAATTAATTTTCCAAAATTTTTTAATTCTATAATAACCATTTTATATATAAATATATTTTACACTTGTATGTGTGTCTGCGACCTACTTATTTTATATTCTGTGCTAGTGTGGACTTTGTTCTAATGTTCACTTGACCTAAAAATTTGATTAATTTTACTTGAAATGCATGAAATATTCATGAAAAACATAAAAAACTTAAGAATTCCATGATCTACATAAAGATTTTCGTAACTTACATAAAAATACTAGTTAACCTACTTAAAAATATTAAGCAAAATATTTTTAATTTAATAATTTTTACTTAAGCAACTTATATATAATAAAATTATATAGTATATACTGTGCTAACTTGGAATATGTTTTTTACGAGTGTGTGTCTGTGACATACTTAATTATTCATGACCTACCTTTTTATTTATTAAATCTATAAAGTATATTTTGTGCCTGTGGGGTTTATGTTTTTTTACGAAGATTTGTATGTCTGTGATCTGCTTATTTATTTGTTAATGTTCTGTAAAGTATATATTGTGACTGTTGTGACTGTGTTTTAACATCGGCTTGACCTATTTAAAATTTGAATAATTTGACGCAAAATTAATGAAAAACATAAACTCCTTTGAAAATCATAAATATTACATAACCTACATAAAATTATCGTGACCTCCGTAAAATTACTAGTTGACCTACTTAAATATATTAAGCAAAAAACTTTGTGGCAGCGGGACCATTCCATCTACTCATTCATTTCTTTTTATTGACATATTTTTTTTAATATATGAATTACTAATAACGAAAAATCTTTTTTGATAATAAATTAAATAAGAAAAACTTAATTTTATAATGAATTTAAAAGAAACTTCTAGTTTTGACTTTATATTAGATTTTTTAACAGAGAAAAGCAATTCAGCGATAAAGAAAATGTAATCCCGAAATCCCGAGATAAAAATCTTTGACCGAGATTGAAAACTCTAACGTTCATGTCCTATTAAGCGCAATGAAAATTATATCAATTTTATATCTAATTTAAATCTGTAAACATAGAGGATATTTGTCATATGTCATATTTATACAGATCTTCCGTCACCTTAAAATTCCTTCTCAATTTCCTCGTGGGCAGCGGTTCTAGGCAATATCAGTCAACGTTTTTATACATATCTTAATATAATTGAGATCTAAAGAACTTGACACTCATAATAATAAATAGAAAAGGATTTATACAATCTAAATTTTTCATATTGTAAGATGATATAATAATTTCCAACGAATTACTTACATAACCAGGTCACTAGACCTTGATAGCTATTGAATGATGCGGAAATGCTTGTATAACTAAATTAAGTAAGTATGTTTGTCTTCTGTGTCAACAGTATCACTTAAACTAATAATTCTCCCTTTTGTAGATTACGCAATTCAATGTACTATAAATAGTATAACGATTGTGTGTTCCGTTTAGATTTTTGAAGTGAATAAAGATTTCTGTAAAACTATGTCTTCTTCTAAAACATATAATGAAAGAATTTGCATAATAGTAAGAATAATTCAGAAAAAATATATTTATTTACGTATATTAGCATACAAATAGTAAATTCATAGGAAACAGGAAATCTCTTGTCAATTTTCCCCGTATAACTCAAGATGGTTATCAGACATAAATGTTTGTGCTCCTTTCTGTTTTACTTTATGGTTGGAATCAAAATTATGATTTGTTTATGGTGGTATATTCTGATTATGGTGGTGCACAAAACCCCAATTATTTGATAGTGCTCTTGTTGTAAATGCAACATCCAATAAGGCTAAAGAATTTTCAAACTGAAAACTTTCTTTTTCTAATTTAATAATGCTATTATACTTAATTAAAACAAATATATTTACTGGTTTATTTATCATTTTAACATTTTTGTAGGAAATAAATAAAAAAACTTGATAATTTTAATAAATTGGTATTTTTAATTTTTAATTGCATTTCCCCACGTTTAAGAACAAATAATTGGATAATTATCAATAGCAAAAACAATTACAATAATGACTCCTGCGTAATTATCAGTAAATATTATTTAAAAATTGATTTTGTTTAACAATATAATAATAATAATAATAATAATAATAATAATAATAATAATAATAATAATAATAATAATAATAATAATAATAATAATAATAATAATAATAATAATAATAATAATAATAATAATAATAATAATAATAATAATAATAATAATAATAATAATAATAATAATAATAATAATAATAATAATAATAATAATAATAATAATAATAATAATAATAATAATAATAATAATAATAATAATATTAATAATAATACCATTTACATTTAATAGTATTTTTTGTCAATTCAATCAAATGTTATATATTGCTTGGAGCTATTTTCAGACACCTTTGAACAAAATAAGTCAGGGAGAAATTATATGTTTTGGAAATTATTGAAAGGTGTAGGATATGAAAATATAATTCAGTCATGCGTTTGAATATTATATGAATTTATCCAAACAGTAATTTCAAATGTGATAATTTTGCTATTTTTTCAACCGATATTTACCATAAAAATTTCAAAAGTTTTCCGTTCTGGTGAAATCATCTGAAAACTGACAAAAGCATAGAAACAAATAGGAAAATGAGGATATTTCTAAATTTCATTAATTAATATTTTCAGAATCCTCACAGTCTGTAATTGACAGAGATGCAACAGTCTTGAAGCGTTTTTTAAATTAACTTTTTCTACCATAATATTACTATAATCGGTATTTTCTCTCCAGATTCGACGATTAAACTGATCTCTTTGAAATTCTTTATTAAACCGAAGGAAATTAATTCTATTTTTCAGTAGTTTATTTTTCCAAATTCTTTTCAAGTAATATCTAACTTTAATCTAAAACTTATCTTTTATAACGATAATTGATAATAATAATAATAATAATAATAATAATAATAATAATAATAATAATAATAATAATAATAATAATAATAATAATAATAATAATAATAATAATAATAATAATAATATTCGCCATTCGTACATCTTTTTCACTATATATTTCGATAGCATCACTATCATCATCAGGTTACCTACATTCACTAGGGATGAATAACCATACAATATTGATAATTTATAAACAAATTATTAAATCTATAAAAAATTTTGATTATAAATAACAATTTTAAATAATTATTAAAAAATAATTTTCAACATACATTATTTTTCACTTTTAAAAATTCTTTAAAAAAATTATTATTTTAATTATTTTATTAAATTATTTAACATAACTATTATTCAATATACATCAACATAGAAAAAACTTAATTAAAAACATTCAATACACACGTATTCACTACATTCTGCACCCTGATTTTAGGATTAAAAGTTCTTATCAATAATGCTTCACATATCACACACTCAAAACAATTATCGAAATCTTTTGATAAGATTTTAAAACCCGACATTGCTAATTCTATCATACAGACTTTATTATGATCCTTAATATTGGACACTCCCTTCGGTCGACAATGTTCTTGCACTCGAGTAGAGAGGTGACGAGAAGTCTCTCCAATGTATGTGGCATTACACCCATTACATGTGGATTGATAAACGAGATCTGAACACAATCCAACCGGCGTTTGAGATTTATTGCACGATTTAGAAACGATTCTATAATTAAATATACTTAGCTGTTTAACCTATCTTTTTTTGAAATCTTTATATCCTTCCGAATACGGCAATACCATCGTATATTTTGGCTCATCTTGTTTGTTAGTATCAATACTAATATTCACTACATCATTGGACATATCAGTCAATTTACATTCATTCATGCTACGATCCATAGCATTATTCATACATTTGTCAACAGTTTCTTTCAGTGTTAACACTAAAAACCGTTTTGATTCATCAGTAATTCAATTAATTTAGCTACACCTTTTACTGAGTTGTTAAAAGTGGAAGATAAGCACCATGATCGATAAACCAATCCTTTCTCTTATATTTAAATTCACAAAAACTTTTCTGGGTTAGTATCAAGATAAATCTTATTGCCAATGTAGAGTTCACTAACTGGACTGAAAGATTGCCCAATCAATCAAAATTTTATCTCATG
The DNA here is from genome assembly GCA_959609185.1 of Schmidtea polychroa. Taxonomy (NCBI): domain Eukaryota; kingdom Metazoa; phylum Platyhelminthes; order Tricladida; family Dugesiidae; genus Schmidtea; species Schmidtea polychroa. Next base: position 55,208 of record CAUHTR010001353.1, read on the forward strand.
CATATTTCGGAATTATAAAATGCTATTAATACCATTACTAAATCCCTATTTGTTTGAAATCAAGGGGTTAAATTAAAAATTTGTGATAATAATGAAAATATTAATAATACTATATTTCATTTTCTCAGATTTCTCTTTTCATGAATATTAGCCGCATTTAATCAACCAGATGTGCAGATATTAAAACAGACTATTAAAACAATTTATGATGAAAATAAAACCGGCCTGATTTAACAAGAGTTTGTAAATCGGCATTTAAATAAACTTTTTCTTCATTCAAACAAGTATTTTCTGGAGGCCAAACGAATCTTAACATTATTTCTTAACATTATTATTATTATTACTATTATTATTATTATTAAAATTATTAATATTATTATTATTATTATTATTATTATTATTATTATTATTATTATTATTATTATTATTTTTATTATTATTATTATTATTAATATTATTATTATTATTATTATTATTATTATTATTATTATTATTTTATTATTATTATTATTATTATTATTATTATTATTATTATTATTATTATTATTATTATTATTATTATTATTATTATTATTATTATTATTTTCATTATTATTATTAAAGTCTGAAAGCCTAACCAATAAATAACCGTCTGTTAGCCTACTTGCAAACTTATTATCAAGTTTCAGCATTCGTCGACGTTTCAGCTCAAATAGGGACAGAAATAAGAATGGAATGGCGACGCCGATGGCCAGGAACTGTTTGAGATCAGTTCGACAAATGTCGGTATTACAGATTTGATATATTTATAAATCAAACGGCAATGATCAGTTCATTAAAATATCTCAAAACTGAAACTGGGTTTTAATAGATTTTTGTTTTAATTCTTCTATTTCACTTGAAATAAAATGTTCGATGAATATTTTTTTATTTCTAACCTCTGAATGAAATTTTTTAATACCTTCGGTAGTTGGGTAATTCTCAGAAAATACATAAAATAAATAAAATTAATAATACTAATAATAATAATAATATATACGGAGAGAGATGGAAAGGGATTCAAAAAATTCTTAGAATATCTTTAGTTGATTGCGCTATATATCCAAGCTTTAACAAGTATAGTTCAAAATTGTGAGTAGATTGATATATTAAAATGTTCAAGTCGGCGCGGATCACCATTGGGATGTATTATTATGTTATGATTGTGTTATTAGACGTATATTTATCAAAAACATTTATTTTTAATTATAATTATAATTAATTACGTATTATAAACATAACTTTTGTTCAATAACATAAACTGTCGTCAGATGATGCGCAGTATGAAAATCGGCGTCGGCGTGAACATGTTAGACATAATATTTGGAAATATTATCTCATATTAAAACATTGTATATCCGCTAGTCGTTTATAAAAAATTTATTATCAACAAATTTAATATAATATCTTTTGTTTTTAACTAACATAATTTATAGATTACCATTAAGTCTTTAAAATATAAATCATACCAATCCAATGCTTATGCAACAGAATATGATACAAAAACTAGCCGGATTTAACATGAATCCAAACCCCATAGAATCCCATCGAAAACTTCCAATCTGACAGCATATATGCGACGGAAATATAAACAAGTTCGTTCTACTTTTCGGAGGTATTAAAGATGCTAACTAAATATAAAAATGAATTATTGTATTGTAATAAATCCATCAATCACTCAATCTCAATATTTACGTTGTCAATATAATAAAACAAAAATTACATAATTTAAACAATTCATTTCCATTTGCAGTTATTACAAACGCCAAGAATCTGACTGGTTGCATATATTTGGTAATATGTATTTCCTAATATTAGCGACGCGCCTCAATATCTTATTCTGGTCCCAAAAGAAATAAAATAATGTTAATCCAATTGTTATAGGAAATAATTGTCCACTCAAACATTTTATTTTTATCGTTTTTTTCCCAATTTAATTTTCTTCAAACGGGAACATAATTTTCTAATTTTTCGATTTCAAATCAATTATTTTTGGTTATAAATAATTTCTCTCGATCGAACAAAATTTTCAGAAAAGAAAATATTTGAAGAAATTTTATTTGATCTTTGAATGTTTTCTTTCTCAAAAAAATCCAGCTTCTGTTTGATTGATATGAAACTCTACTCACTAATTAGTAAGAAGGCAATTTTCCATCGATTGTAACGCAGTAAAACTTCTAAATTCTTTTTCCATTTGAAAGCAGCTCGAATTGTGCGAGATAAATAAAGGAAATAATTCAGGATTTTGTTTTATTTAATTCATTAAGAATTTATTGTGATCTACTCACAGGAAAGATTTGGAAATTTTAACAGACTTATCCGTTTATAAATTAGAGTTTTTATAGAGTTCTAAATTTATGATTTATCTTTGTCCATTAAAACAATAAAATTATTTTCATTTGGTTTTCAATTTAGCGTTTATCGCTACTCATCATAATTATAAAAAACACAATTAAGAATACCAAAATTTAATTTGTTATTAAATTTTAATTTTTTAAAAATTTTTATTTTCTTCTTCTTTCTATTATTATTATTATTATTACTATTATATTTTTATTTTTTATTTTTTATTTTTATTAAAAGTTCCTTTAATGGAAAATGTAAATACATTAGGGAACAGGAAAATGTACAACTATTCAATTAAGCAATATATGACAAAGCATCTATTAATTCCATATTTGATCATTATGTCAAACATAAATGTATGTATAATAACGATAAATTATGTGAATTAATAATATTAATAATTATAATTATAAAAATAAAAATAAATGATAATAATAATAATAATAATAATAATAATAATAATAATAATAATAATAATAATAATAATAATAATAATAATAATAATAATAATAATAATAATAATAATAATAATAATAATAATAATAATAATAATAATAATAATAATAATAATAATAATAATAATAATAATAATAATAATAATAATAATAATAATAATAATAATAATAATAATAATAATAATAATAATAATAATAATAATAATAATAATAATAATAATAATAATAATAATAATAATAATAATAATAATAATAATAATAATAATAATAATAATAATAATAATAATAATAATAATAATAATAATAATAATAATAATAATAATAATAATAATAATAATAATAATAATAATAATAATAATAATAATAATAATAATAATAATAATAATAATAATAATAATAATATAATAATAATAATAATAATAATAATAATAATAATAATAATAATAATAATAATAATAATAATAATAATAATAATAATAATAATAATAATAATAATAATAATAATAATAATAATAATAATAATAATAGCAATAATATTAATAATAATAAATATTATTTTTAAGCATATTTTTTAAAATATTTAGTGGAAATGCATAATATGTAGAAACGAAAGTTAAAAAAATCAGAAAACTCACTGGGGAAAAGTAGTAAATTTTTCTGTCAAATTTGTTCGAGTAGGCATTATAAAATTTATTAAAAAATAATTAACATTTATTAGAATTTATTTGAAGTATAAAATGAAATAATTGGAAATATCTTTTCATAAATCTTGAGGAAATTTCGTTATTAGAATTTTAATTTATAGAAAAATTTTGAATTAAAATCTTATTAAATGATAAGTTATTTTTTGAAATTGAAATCATCTTGACAATAATAATAATAATAATAATAATAATAATAATAATAATAATAATAATAATAATAATAATAATAATAATAATAATAATAATAATAATAATAATAATAATAATAATAATAATAATAATAATAATAATAATAATAATAATAATAATAATAATAATAATAATAATAAAAATAATTGCATATATTTTACTTACATACATTAAAATGAAATAAAAAGGAAAATTGAAATCATTAGACAGAAATAATTTTTCTTCATCATTTTACATTCATTTCATATTTTCATCCTTTAGATAAAAATAAATTTATGTTCACATCATTTGTTTATTATGGTAATTTTCATTTGACAATTATGCCTGTGATGCTGCATTACTGTCGCGTTTTATTTCAACTTTGTCAATTTACAGAAATATTTCACTGAAAAACAAAGCATGGAAAAAGGATGATTATAAAGCTTGAAAACATTTTGTATAAATAAGTTATAAAGAAATTAAAATTTATCAATTTGAGAAGAAAGATATAAGTTTGATAATTTAATTAAATTAATAATAAATTAAAGTTTAATAAATTATTCTAATATCTTTGTTTTTTTGTATTTTATCATTTACATGATGATGCTACCAGGAAACCAACATTTGATAATAATAATAATAATAATAATAATAATAATAATAATAATAATAATAATAATAATAATAATAATAATAATAATAATAATAATAATAATAATAATATAAACAGTACAAGCTTTGTGATACCCAGTGCAAATCCCAATAGTAGACTAGTTTCGAGCTTTTGGCTCTCATCAGTACTATGCGGGAGACACGAAGATTTCTCTTCGCGCCAGGTAAGTATACAATATTGTTGATTCAACTCTATTGCATACTTTCCCCGGTACACTGGAAATCACATCGCTTGCAAAATAGCTTGGTCACAGAAAAAATCTGTAAACTTGTAAACATGGCGTATGAAAAATCATAATCACCTCTGCGGACTAAAAAATTAGTCGATACACAGAAACTGTTTACAAGTGCATCCGATTACCTTTAGCATTTTTGACTTTCAAAGTAATGGTGTAAAATATTTTTAATAATAATAATAATAATAATAATAATAATAATAATAATAATAATAATAATAATAATAATAATAATAATAATAATAATAATAATAATAATAATAATAATAATAATAATAAGAATTTTGTTATTTTTTCATTGGGGGTTTAATTGATATATGATAGACTTTTGGAATATTTGAATACTTTGACCCAGCACCTTATTCTAGTCCAGGGGTGGGGAACCTTTTATTTCCATAGGCCACATTGAAATTTGTCGCCTTCAAATAGGGCCGCAGTCAAAAAGTATTTTAACATTAATTTATTTCATTTTAAATCTTTTGTTTATAATCAGTCTCAAGATTTGAAAAATGCAGCTGTACGAAATATTCTGGAAAATTTTATTATTTCTGAATCGAAAAATTGATGCAAATAAGTCATCATTTCACAAATGAGTGCTCAATAATCTTATTTATTCTTTTACATACGTTTTGTATTTATTGGTGTGAATAATTGACGTTTATATTTCGTTCTGTATTCTCGGCGGGATGCTTGTACAGTACGATATATATACAGTTCAGTAGTTACGAGTATTTTTATTTGTAAATCCTCAAAATTCAAGGTTTTTTATATAAATTAAGATTTATTTCGATAAGACTACGGAGGCCGCACATGAAGCTCCGGGAGGCCGTAGGTTCCCCACCTCTGTTCTAGCCATTGAAGAACATTTTCTGCTCAAACAGCATTAAATTAAATTATATTTTTATCTATTATCGTCTTACATAACCAAAAATCAAATAACATAGAAATATTGTACACTTATCAGTGATATTTTGATAACAGGCCAAAATATAGTAAAAGTAATGATATGTTAAAACAAAAAAAAATAAAACCCTTGACACACATTGCAATTCACTTTTCTAAATATCTTCCAACTTAGCAAAAAAAAAGAAATTAATTATATAATAAAAAATACACTAATAAATGTGCGTTATGGGGTACACCGACTAAATAATTTCGAAAAATTTTTTATTGATTGATTTTATTTATTGATTTTAATGATTGATACGCGGTGTAGTATTATTGTGCTTCAAATGTTTGATCTGCCAATCACATAACAAATTTCAAATCAATATTTTATTGAATAAATTGCTGTTTGTTAAACATGTCATATATTATTTTCAAATTGATGAAATTTTAGAAATTTTTTAAATGTTTCTGGTAACAGAAGATTCAATGAAATGTATTTCAATTCCAAGAAATACTTTCTAGTACGTCAAACGTGGTGTTTCGAAAAAATCAAAGTTAAACACTTTCACAAACTTGGGAAGATTAGAAATTATATCAAAAAATTCTTCATTAAATGGAACCTGAGCTTTTCATGCGTCCAACGGCATATGTTAATAAGTACGCTCAAACTTTGTAAAGAAAAAGTGTTTGTTGAACAACGATCGGCTAGTGTCAGTACAATATTTATCACCAGGCCCGGACTAGGAGCGACACATTTTACGGAGTGACATGACATGTTGAACCATGTACAAGTAAGGACTAAGGAAAAAAATTTAATAAATGTTTAATTAAAGTTTAAACTAATAAACGGACTAAGTTACTAATACTTTAATTACTTTCATTTTTAATAGAAAGAAACTGGTGCTTGATTTTTCTTATCAATATAACTTATTATAAGAAAACGCCAATCTAACATTCTTTTCGCCATATATTTCGACAGTTTTCTTGTCATCATCAGGTGGCATATAATAACTACATAAATTAAGGATTTTAAACAAATTTATTAAATTGTATTAATTATATAAAAAAATTTATTATTTAATAAAAATTCATTTTTTAAAAATCATCATATTAATTTTAAAATTTTTTTAGCATTTATAATTTAATTTAATAATTTAAAAATTTTTATTTATTAATTATTTAATTTAACAAACAACAATCAATACATACAATATACAAAAAATTATTTAAAAACATTTAAAACACAAGCATTCTGCACATTAATTTTTGGATTCAATGACTTTATCAATAACGCCTCACAAATTGCCAGTTCCCAATAATTATCGAAAATTTTTTAATAAAATTTTAAAATCAGACATACCTATTTTATTCTCACAGCCCTTATCGTGCTCACTAATATGGGTCAAAGTCTTCGGTCTACAATGTTCTCGAGCTCGAATACAGAGATGACGGGAAGTCTCTCCAATGTATGTGGCATTACACCCATTACATGTAAACTATAACTTATGTTAAAATTTGTGGATTTTAGTATGCAACATAGAAATTTTAGCCTAGGGACAGCAAATTGTTAAAATCTTCGCTGACTGATATAGTAATATAAATTAAACATCTCTATGTGAAATTTATTCAGTTTATATTTTATCAAAAATTTATGTAACTCGAAATATATTAATATCAGATTTTTTGTTTAAATATTCAGAAAATAAACTTTGAAAATTAATGAGTTTTAGTTCACTTTGATCATTTCCGGTTAAATATAATTATAGAAAAATCATTTTAATATTATCATAATATATTATTCAATTGTTTTCCTTGAAATTTTATTTTAATTTAATCGCGATTTATTAACAAAAAACGACCAAAATCTGATAAGTCCAAAAATCGGTTAAATTTCTCTATTGTGATATCAAAACGTCTTTTTTGACTCCTCCATTTTAAAAAAAATATGGAAAATAAAAAGTTTCCAACATTTTATTATATGTTTTTTTCTTCTTGGAATCTTGTTATTTAATTTATTCCAACGTGCAATTGAATAGTCCAAATGAGATTAATTTAGAGTTTCAATAATATAAATAAAACTAACTAATAATAATAACCAATAATAGACAAACTGGATATTCTTTGGGTTTCATGCGTTCGTCTGTGCCTACCACTAAAATGGGGTAAAAAACACCTGAGCATCGTATTACTCAATAATGAGTATTAAGCCGCATTCTCAGCACATTCCTACGCTGTGAATGCACGGACACGTCAAAGCATCATTTGCATTATGACCGAATTAATTAATATATTTTAGTAAAAAATAAATATTTGAAGAGGTTTCCGTCCAATTAGATTACAAACACCCACTATGACGACCAGCTTCCAAATAAATATTAAATAAATACAAATAGCATTTCAAATATAAAATCATTAGCCTTGTGCTAAAATATCTTTGATTCTCTTCAATGAATTTTCTTTTTAAAGTGACAGAAGCATTTGAAAAATCGCCAATGCATTATCCTTCTCAAAGTTAAGAAAAAAATATTAGGTTGTATGCAGTTTCTGACAAAACGATACTCAATAATTACTATTTCCTGACGATATGAATTTGTTTTATCAAATTTCTAAAATAAACACCGTAACGTCGTTTTTAATCTATCTACAAAGTTGTCTATCTGAGTTACTTTTTGAGTCACAAATAGAAAGTTATTAATATCAACAACCTTATCCTTATCCTTAACCTTATCCCAAGCCCATAAAAATCAAATTTAGAGCAATACCTATTTTTGTAAAAAAATGTAAGCTATATGTAACAACAGCCCCCTAATTGCAATTAAACAATTAACATTAAAAAAAATTAAAAATCAATGGCTATATGTAAATTATTTTTAATAAGATTTTGAAATAAAAAGAAAATTAAAAAATTTCACAAAATAAAAGTAAAATCAATTTATTGCAAGCAACCTAATCAAATTCCAAAAAACACCAACTTCTCCACAAAAAACGTTTTCTCCAAAGATATTCATCTATATAACTATTAAATATAATTAAAATTTATCAGAGCGAATGTTTAGTGTTCGCAAAAAAAAGTTTTGTTTAAATCTTGTTCAAAGTTTTACAATGACTATCGTGCTAGAAAATCACTTTGCCATATGTTTAATTAAAAGTAAATTTAAAAGTAAAAATAATTAAATATTTACATTGTTTGTCTAATATTCATTTGTCTTCTGTGATTTGACGAGTTTTGATTTATTTTCTGTTTTGATTTTTATGTTAAATAATAATAATAAAATCTTTTAAAACACATTTTCATACCCATTTTATCAGACCTAAATTTAAACGTAAGGTTAATACAAGCATCGAATTGTTGGGTGCCCTACATAATAATTGGGCGGCTAATTGGCTCATGTGATTACGTAGATAACGTAGAAATTCATCAAATGATTTGAAACCAAAAATAATTCTCATAAAGAGAACTAATAAAATTTGCTTTTTGAGTGCGAGTTAAAAAAGTCTTAATGTGAACTTCTTATTATTATTCTTTTTCTATTATTATTATTATTATTATTATTATTATTATTATTATTATTATTATTATTATTATTATTATTATTATTATTATTATTATTATTATTATTATTATTATTATTATTATTATTATTATTATTATTATTATTATTATTATTATTATTATTATTATTATTATTATTATTATTATTATTATTATTATTAAGAAACATAGATGTACACAATTTTATTCTAAATAAATCGCCAACACTGTTATAAATGCATAACAAAAAAGTTTATTGGTTTTTTAATTATTGATCCAGAATACATGCAAACACACATACATACAAATATTCAAACACAACCATCAAGTATCATAAATAACCTCTTAATTTTAAAATACAATTTTAACATATTGTTACACAATTGATACGTTTAATCAACTGCAATCCATCTATTTATTATTATACCGAAAAATTATTATTATTAATATTATTATTATTATTTGTATTTATTAAAAAACTTGACTATGAATCAGTAAAGATATCGATGTTTTTTTGAAAAATTTATTGGAAATAAATTAATTTCGATTAATATCTAATGCCTTTTTCAAGTGATTTTGACCCAAAAATTAATTAATGTTGGATATCAATGAGTTAATCATTTATTAATTTATCTTTAAATACATAACCTAAAACATTGAAAAGGAGGACAAATTAGTATATCATATATGAGAACTTTCAAGTTCCATCTAATAAAGGAAATCTTCTATCCAATGAAGGAAGTTTCACAGCTCATCCCGATGTGATTGGATGAAGAATTCTTGAACAAAATTCCCATTGAAAACTTTGCAAAAACAGTAAATTAATAATATGAACTTTAAAAAATATCGTTAATCATGCAAAAGTTTCCAAATTCGAGCAGCACTTCTCTGTCCTTGATGGTCAGGATTTGTCTGTCGTTCGTCATGAATCTTATTATTTTAGTGACCCTGTTTGGCAACACACTCGTCGTGGTGTCCGTCATTAAATTTAGGCGATTACGATCTCAAATGTGTTTTAGATTTTTATGTTCATTGGCTATTACTGATATTTGTGTGGCGGTATTTGTCATGTTTGTGTCGATGATTTATTTTCTCGTGCAATTGTGGCCGTTTGGATGGGTGTTTTGTTATTTCTGGATGTCCTGTGATGTCATGTGCTGTACAGCCTCAATTTTGCATCTTTGTGCCGTTGCTATCGATAGATACATTTCAATAGCTCATGGACTTCGGTATGCGACTCTGATGACTGGCCGACGAGCTCTAGCGATAATTATAGCGATTTGGTTATTGTCCGTGTTAATTTCTTTCGTACCAATTTATTCGAATTGGTTTGGACCGTTAAATTGGAATGGAACGTTTCATGGTTCTTGTGATCTTGATGTCAATCATGTCTACGCTTTGATATCTTCGTTAACGTCGTTTTATATTCCGTTTTTAGCTTTGTCCGTAATTTATTTTGAAATTTACCGCATTGCATCGTTTCAAGCCAAACAAATTCGACATCAACAATCAAGATCAGAATCGAAGAAGTCAAAGAATGATAGAAAAGCAATTAAAACCGTCGGATTGATTGTCGGTTTGTTTTCACTGTGTTGGTTTCCATTCTTTATTATGTACGTCGTGCGAGGATTTTGCAAAACGTGTTTCATTGACAATAACTGGATTCTATTCATTACATGGATTGGATACGTCAATAGCTCCTTTAATCCGATTCTTTACTGTTTTACTCAAAGAGAGTTTCGAAACAGCTTTATTCGCTTAATCTGTATTTATCCTTACTGTCCTTGCGCTTCGTATTTTAATGCTAAACACTATCTAAGTAGCGAACGAAGATTGTCGACAAGCAATGACGATTGCACTTCGAAAGGTTTGTCCACAATTCATACGAAATTTAATTCAAGTATTTCATGAGAGCGTCCATCACACTGACGCAAGAGGGACTTCCATTCTGCATACTCTCATTCTGATTTCTGGAAAATAATAATTTTCTGAACTTCTAAGTGATTTAATCTGTGATTTGTATAAATTCGATTTTAGTATTCTTTTAATATTAAAAATATATTTTCAGTCAGAAGTTTTTTTAAAGATTTTTCAATTATTTTATTAAAATTAAAAATATAATAAAATCTAAATAAATCCTCTTACTAGTGAGCGCGATTGGTGAAGACAATGGGTAAATTTTGAGGAAATAAAACGTACTTAGTCTCGTACAAAAATGAAATTAATAAATCCATGAAATTTTATACACAAAACAATGAATATCTATAGATAAATAATACTGAAACTATTTTATAAGAACTTCTTTCGATTTTCATCTCTGATTTCATTTCCATTGACATTGTATTTATAAAACAAATTGACTTTGAATCAGTGAATATATCGATGTTTTTTGATATTCACGAATTTTCGGCACAGCCTTTTTCAAGTGAATTTATTTTACCTATTAAAAGTCTATTGACATTGTGTATGGCGTGTCATCCATTTTTTGCCTCTGGGGAAGACAAAATAGAATATATACGTTATCAACTGCAAGAAGCATATGAAAATAAAGCATCATACAAGACCACTATTTATTATTTGATTGGGGAATTGGAAAAATAACTGGGCGATACCAGTAAATTTCCAATAAAAATTCTTCAAATTGAAGATTATTTTGAAAGAAGAAAAACGAATTACCCACAGAAAATAATCAACTCGACATAATATAAATAAGAAGACTGTATAAAACAAGCTGGAAGGAATCGGAATCAGAAAAGTATCTAGTCGATTTGTCCCAACTTTTTTAGATATAATAGATTTCGAGAAAAGGAATAGCAAGTATATCATGAAAATCTAGCTTTCCTTCATGTACCTGGCAAAATTTTAGAAGAATATTATAACAAAGGAAGTGACACCATTGAATTTTTATGTTCCATACAGTAAGCATGAGTCCTTTAAACTGGGTGTTTCCGGAGGAAACACCACTAAATATTTTTCTTTCAAGAGCATCTCTGACAATGAAAATCTCAATCCCTTGCATAAAAACACAACTAGCTTAGTGCTGGTTGCATACCAATCATGTAGCCCTGATTTGACTCCCAGAGGCTTTTTTCTTAATCACTTTTGAAACATTTGTGAAGCAAAGAATTGATCCCAAAAGATGATTTCACGACACTAAAGAAGGATTTCTTCAATGAAAAGGATCCCTTTTCACTGGTAAATTGCTGAGCAAAGTGCTAATAACCAGAAGGTGTTACATAAATAATGACTCTTAGTGTTTATCTATATCGTTCTCCTATTGTAAATACAAAGTTCCATTGCAGCACCATTTATATTTATGTCTCAGTCCAAGAACCTTTTATCCACATAACATACAGCACAAGTTTGTCATTGGTTAATACATGGTGACAACGTTCACCAAACCTACCCTTTATCATATGCACATTTTCAACTTGTAATAAGAATCGTGAAGTTATGGCTTGTAAAATAAGTTTATGAATAAAACTGGAAATTCGAATGAAAATCATAATTGAATAAGGAATGATAAAAAATTGCAGTTATGAAAATTTCCCAAACGCCATTACACATGATTTTCTTGAAAAAATTTATTGGAAAAACATTAATTTGGATTAATATCTAATGCAATCGTTGAAAAATTTCTCCCCTCTCTTGCCAGGAGAAACTGGAGTTATCTAAAGCAATTAATTTTGTATAAATTAGTAAAATCATCTTTTTCTAAATATTATATATATATATATATAGATATCATATAATTTAATATAATTCTTTTTCTTAAGACTATTTGGAAAATGTACAAAGTAATTACGAAAATCGTTCGCATTTCGAAAGGGGAGGGTCATTGGTCTTAGTGAATTAACAATATAGTAGTTATAATTAAATCTTGTATTCTTTTTATATACTGATATTTTCATATGTATTTCTTATTTAGAAACTCGATTTTAATAAAATAGTCCTTAACTTTAAATAAATATATTAATAAATTGTTTAAATATACTCACTAAATAATGAACATTGAAAATAGTTAATTTTCAACAAATATATTAAATGAATTGGATGAATAATAATAAAAGTAAAATGACATTTTATTAAGATAAAATATTTATTTTCGAATTTTAGAACGTGTGGATCGAATATTAATTGTATCCATTTAAATTAATTAAAGATACGAAATTCAAATATTTATTCTTATTCACAATATTCAAACAAGAGGATTATTTTACGCCAAAATTTTCTTGATGCGAAACATTCTTCCAATTGGCTCAATACACTGGAGTTGAACAAGAAATAATAGTAATAGTAAATATCAAAGAAAAGTATGAAAATGTTGAGCCGAAAATAACTGGCTACATGGAACGACTTAGAAAAGCTTTTACAGTGGAAACAGCATTGCTTAAAGATTTGTAAACTGCTTTGATTTATAAGTAAGTCAGTGAGGATCTCGAATAGTATTTTGCAACATTCGACAAGCTGATAGACAAGATGTGGTACCGCCGGTTTTCAAAAGAAGAATTGAAAGAACAGGTTTTAGTCGAATGTTCGAATGAAAAGGAGTTGAAACGTGAACTATGCGTAAACAAGGTCACAAGGATAGAGAATATAAAGGATCAAACCAAGATACTACATAAAGCACGTAAAATGACAGAGGATATTTCGGCGATCGGAAGGCAAAGCTATAGAGATGCTGTAAAAAGTTCTTTCAATAGTCAGAGACCTTATGTTGAAACTTGGGAAGGTTTCAAGCCTAAAGGAAAAGATCAAGAAAATAAACAAAACCAGAGAAGGATAGAATGTTGGACATGTCACAGCGAAAGACATTTGAGAAGACAGTTTCCTAGAATATAATCAAGAGTTTCACTTGGGGAGAAAATGAGCACGTAAGCAAAGAATGTCCAAACGTCAGATGCGAGAGATGTGACAGGCGTGGCCATCGGGGAAATGAGTCGTACACAAAATTAAACAAATTGAGCTTAATAAAATTTGATTAGAGAAAACCCTTTGAAAAAACAATATCAAAACAATGCAGATTATCAAGGAAATGACGGATATTGAATAAAAAGCGAGTATCAAGAAAACCAGAGAAATTCAGAAAGACATGAGTTTAAGAGAACATAGAGTGATACGAATGGAAAATACATGGCAAATATAGAAGATTAATTTGATAAATTAGATACAGAGGAAGGTGATTACCAAACATACAATGCCACGACAGAAGTGGAAATAGTTGGAACATTATATTAGATAGATGGACAAACTCTCAAAATATAGAGTATCGTAGTATAAGTAATGTATCATCTATTACAAAAGGAGATATAGAGATAGCAAGTATTACAAACGAAGAAGACAGGCGCATAGTAATCAAAAATAAACGAATTTTTGAAAGAATATCTGAATAGCGAAAGTAAAATTAAAGAAAATGTGATCAATGAAAATATAGAAATAATAGCAATAGATGGGGGAATTCTACAGTAATTAGATACGAATGATTACACAGTGATGATCTAGTGTGACGATCAAAATCAAGGGAATATCGATGGAATGTTTTTTAGATATGGGAGCGAGAATGAAGGTAATGAGTTGGAACAATTTACAGAAATTACGAGACGTCAAACCTACAAGCACAACAGAGACTCTCTGGTATGCAAACGGTGGTCCATTGGAGCAGGGCTTTTCAAACTTTTTAAACAAGGGACCCCTAATTTTTATTACGCTTAGTTTACGGACCATTTTACTAAAAAATTACTATTTTGTTTGTTAAACCTGATATATAATTATTAATATTTTTATAAAATTAAATTTATTAAAAGGAAATTATTATAGAACATTAAATAAATACGTTTAATAAAATAAATTTCATATATTTACGGACCCTCATAAAATCGCTCACGGACCCCAGTTTGAAAAGCCCTGCATTGGAGAAGGTCGTTTTAAATGTTATGTATAGATGGGTGAATAGAATATATAATCCCAGAATTGATCAGTGGTATTGAACAGCAAAGACAGTTCAATATAGATTTGCAAGGGACAAAGGGAGATAACAGTGTAGAAATCTATGATCCAATCTGCAACATAGAACCCCAATATGGAAGAGTCATTTCAAACGAGGAACAATTTCAAAATGCCAGACAAACGCTAAGATTTGAAGACCCAGCAGTTACAGAATTAGTAAGAAGAAACCAAAGATATGGCAGATAGATTGAATTTTGGATGCACAAAGCATATGGGACACAAAATTGAAACACGAGGAAATCTTAAAAATATTATATAGCAAAGACAGCCTGATTTCTAATATTAAAATATGTGATGAAAGTAATTGTATAAATAATTCGGTTTGTTTTAAAAATTAAAATAAGAGGGATGGAGGGATTATTTTTAATTTGGAATTTTAATGGAGACTTCTTTAAATGTAACTATAAAAATAATAATAATAATAATAATAATAATAATAATAATAATAATAATAATAATAATAATAATAATAATAATAATAATAATAATAATAATAATAATAATAATAATAATAATAATAATAATAATAATAATAATAATAATAATAATAATAATAATAATAATAATAATAATAATAATAATAATAATAATAATAATAATAATAATAATAATAATAATAATAATAATAATAATAATAATAATAATAATAAAGATAATAATAGTAGTGGATATAAGACTCACACCCGCACACCTACCATGACCCAAAGAACTACCAATACCCTTAGTTTATAGTAAAAAAGACCTCTTTACCTTTCAATTTTATTCATCTTTTTCATTTTTTCAAAAACACATACCCCTAGCATTTCATCCATTAAACCCTAAAAATATAGGGAAAAATGGAGAAGAAATGGTGGCGCAATAATTGCATGAAGGTGGCGGGTGAGTCATATATCCACTACTTATCTTTATCGTTTTGGCAAATCACCAGTTTGGCAAGCAGCCAGTTTGGCAAGCTGCCAGAATTGGTAAATCGCTGTTTGATGGATTATAAACAAATAAAAAATTTAAAATTTAAAACCAAAAATATAAAAATTTTAAAAATTTAAAAAACAGAGTATCCAATAAAAAATTTTTTTTAAAAAATGAATGATTATAGTTGCGAGGTTTGTCAAAAAATTTTAAAAACAGAACAGCTCTACTATCTCATCAAAAATCAAAAGCACATTTATTAAAAACAAATAGACTTGATAATTCAAACTCAAAAATCTGTACTAAATGCAAAGTAAGATATTTACATTCAGGATATGATAAACATTTTCCAAGTTGTATTGGGGTTTCTAAAATTAGAGAAAAATTTGAATGTCCCGTATGCAAATCAAAATTTAATATAAAATCTTATTATTTAAAACATGTAAAATCATGTGCTATAAAAAATAAACAACCAATACCTAAAAGAGATTCTGATTCTGAGTCTGATTCTGATGTTGAACCTGAACATATTGAAAAAGAAAATTATAATTGGGATAACTTCAATCACACAGATGTATTTGGAGGTCAAATGTTTGCCTCCACAATCGCAGAGTATATAAGAGCAAATAAACAAAACATAAAAAATTCAATGGACAATGCTATAAGAATTTTTGGTCAATCAAGATTCAACATTATAAAATATAAAGTTAGAATCGCCACAAAATATTGGAGAGGAGAAGGAGCAGATACTTCCCCTTTAGATTCCATTGTTGAATCGACTTTTAAATATTTATTCTCAACAAAAGCAATAAATAAAACCATCAATGATTTATGCAAAGAGATGGGAGAACAACAAGAACAAATAGAACAAGAATTGGGAGAATCAAATTTAAGATTCCATTCTTTCCAATCTATAGAAATTGAATATTGGAGAGCAGCACCCCCAAATCCAAAATCTTATATCCGTACACCATTCCCTTCTAATTATGTTATAAATGTACAGAATGGTGATAATAAATGTTTCCAATGGGCAATACTTGCTCACTTACATCCTCAAGCAAGGAATGCTCAAAGGGTTTCCAAATATAAAGAATATGAAAATGAATTAATATATCCAGAAGGATTTGAACACCCGATGAAAATTGAATACATTCCAAAATTTGAAGAATTAAATAATCTTAAACTTAATATTTATGAAAATGTTCCATCTAAGGGTGTTTTAAAACATATTGTTCCAATTTATATTTCAAATAAAGAATTATCAGAACAAGATAAAAATAGAGAAATAGATCTTTTAATATTAGAAGAATTTAATAAAGTTGATCTAAGAGATAGCAATCAAGGTTATGTTTATAATGAAGAGGATGAAGAGGCAGGCCAAGATTTAAATCTTCATGAGGAGGAAGAAGATCCTGGATTATTTGAGTCGGCACTAGATGAAGAGGAATTGCAAGCGGGTTATAGATGAGAAGGACCTACCAGACTTAGAAAGAAATCAACATTATGTTTTAATAAAAAACTTTCAAAGTTTTATGCGCTCAAAAAATCTAGCTAGAGGTGGAACAACTTGTAAAAGATGTTTACATTATTCCACAACAAAAAATGCTATAATTAAACATGAAAGATTATGTGAGAAGAACAAACCTTCTTTAATTAAAATACCCACAAACATAGACATGCATTTTAAAAATTATTCAAATTTATTAGAATCATTAGGTGTAATAATAGGAGACTTTGAAGCAATAAATATAGAACATGATTTAGAAAAAGAATATTTAAAAATAATAGAAAAACATAATTTATTAGATTCTTGGAGAGAGTTTGTTGGAAGGCAGGAGGGCAAAGGTCCAGTATGGCAGAGCATGAAAAACTTTCTGTGGGAAAATATAAAATCTTATACAATAAGAACCGCTAAACAAATACCTTCAGCTTATAAACTATTTTTTAAAAGTAATTATCCTGAACTCATAGAATCTAAAGAATATTCATATAGAGGAACTTCTTCTGAAGATGCTTTAAACCATTTTGTCAATAGTATAAATCACCTAGAACACGAATTATTTATAATATTAAAAACAGATTATAAAATAAATTTCTCAGATGAACAATGGGAAGAATATGAAAATGCTTCAAATTGTTGGATGTGTAAACAACCATTCGTGAGCTCTAGGAATCCAACCTCTAGGAATCCTGAGTCTTTGAATCCTGAGTCTTTGAATCCTGAGTCTTCGGATGTAGAATCTTTAGACCCCGAGTCTTCTAACATAGAACCTTTGGATATTAGACCTTCAGACGTTGAGTCTTTGAATCCTGAGTCTTATACCAGGATTATTGAAGAAGAACATTCAGATAAAGTTCCTGATCATGATCATTTTAAAAGTGAAAATAATTATCGAGGAGCAGCCCATAAAAAATGCAATCTTAATTGTCACACTCCTAAATTTATACCTGTTATATTTCATAATCTTTTTGGGTATGATTTGCATTTATTTATAAAGGCTCTAGCTGTAAATGCTAAAAACTCTTTCAAGGTTATCGGCTTAACAAAAGAAAAATATAAATGTGTGCAATATGGTTGTTTAAAATTTATAGACTCGTTAAACTTTCTTCAAATGTCTCTAGATGCAATAGCTAAAACAATGAAACCGGAAGATTTTAAATATACAACAGAGCATGTTTTGAAAAAAAATAATATTCCTCCAGAAGAATATTCTACATGCCTAACAAAAGGAGTATATCCATATGATTACATGAATTCATTTGAAAGATATAATGAAACAAAATTACCAGAGAAAGAAGTATTCTATTCAAAACTACAACTATCAAATATTACAGATCAAGAATATTCTCGAGCAAATAAAATGTGGGAATTATTCAACTGTAAAAACCTTGGAGAATATACTGACATGTATTTATCCCTTGATGTTTATATTTTAGCCGACTGTTTTGAAATCTTCTGTAATACCTTTGAATTAAAACCATATAATTATATAACACTGCCAGCTCTAGTTTGGGATATAATGTTATATAATAAATGGATTTCTGGGGATTCTGATAAGAATAAAAAAATAGAATTAATAAAAGATGCTGACATGTTTAATCTATTTAAACAAAATATTAGAGGAGGTATTTCTTCTGTAATGGGGGATAGAGAAATAACCACAAATAATTCCATAACTCTTATTAGAAAATATTTTAAAGATACTGATGCAGACTATATTAAAATAGAAACTCCAGAAGATTCTAAATTAATAATGGAGGGTTTAACCGATCCATTTGAAATACTTTATGTCGATGCAAATGCTCTATATGGGGGTAAAATGAGTGAATATTTACCAACTGGTGAGTTCTCCTGGGTTGATATTCCTAAAGAAACAGATAAACTAAATGCTCTTATAAAAAAAATACTTTTAACCCCTAAAGATTCTGATATCGGATATGCTATAGAATGTGATCTCGAGTACCCAGATAGAATAAAATCTAGAACTAGATTTCTTCCCTATGCAGCAATAAAAAGAATGATAAATCTAGAAGAACTTTCACCTTGGCAAATTTTAAAACTTATAGCAATCACAATAAAACTTTTATGTGACCAAACTGATAGAGAATATTATCTCTGTCATTATAGACTCCTTCAATTTTATCTTTCTCACGGAATGCGTTTGAAGAAGATTCATAATATTATAAAATTCAAACAAGCACCATATATGAAAAACTTCATAGCGGGAAATATCGAGAAAAGAAATGAAGCAAAAAAAGTTGGAAATATTTATCTAGATGTGATTTATAAACTTTTAAATAATGCTGTCTTTGGTAAGACTATGGAAAATGTTGACAAATACACACGAATAGAACTCCTAACAAATACTCAAAAGGATTTTAATAGATATAATCGAATGCTTGGAAAACCAACATTTAAAAATGCTGAAGTATTCTCAAAGAATCTAGTTGCAATTGAAATAAAAAATAATGAAAAAACTTATAATAAACCAATCTCTATGGGATTTGCAATCTTAGAGCTTTCTAAATTACAAATGTATGAAGCCTATTATGATGTTTTTACTCCTCATTTTGGAGATCGAGTATGCTTATGTGCAATGGATACAGATAGTTTCTTTTTAAAAATACATGGTAAAGATGTGAAAAAAGAAATAGCTGAAAATCCTACACTTTCAAAACTAATAAATTCATCTGGAGAATTATTTGCCTTCAAAGATGAAAAACCAAATAAGATAATATTAGATGCAGTATTTATTAGATCTAAACAATATTCTCTTGAAGAGATGGAAAAACCAAAAACAGAAAAGCAAACAATTAAAATCATGTATAAAAATCCAATAACTAAGGAAATGGAAGAAATGGATTATACATTTGAACGACCAATAATAACAAATGGAAAAACTTTTAAAGATAATAAATGTAAAGGGATACAAAGAGCAGTATCTAAGAATATCACTCATCAAGATTATAAAAATTGTCTAAAAGAAAACCATCAAGATAAAATAGAAGAGGTTCATCAACTTAAATCTGAGAAGCATAATATGTATCTACAAGAATCGGCTAAGATATCATTATCTAATTATGATGACAAAAGATTCATCTTAACCGATATGAAAACAACTCTCCCAATTGGAAATGATTTAATTCCAATAATAAAAAATTTGGATAAAATAAATGAATTTTATAACTTAAAAATTACCGATCTGGATATTTATAAAGTCGAGATTATTTATCCAGAGGTCCCACCACAATTTGATTATCTTGATAATAAACCTCTATATCCTCAAGTTAAAAATTCAATCTCTATAGAGAAAAAATGTTTCAACACTGAAGAAGAATATATAAAAAATCTAACTGATGAAGAATTTAATTATAATAAAAATCAGTTAAGTAGACTTTCAGTGACTTTCAGTCATGACTGAATCTATTGTTTTTTTAGATTTAAAAATGAGTAATCCAATCCTGACTAATGAAGATTTAAAAATAATATATGAAAATATAAAATCATATTATAACGATTCAAAAGTTATTTTATCTAAAACATTATTTAATGATTTAATTAATGAATTTCTTCGATTGAAAAATAATAGTATACAGATCTCAAGAATATTTCTTATTAAGATTTTTATTATCGTTTGTCTCATAGTAGAATCCGAAGTACCTAACATTTTACAAATTTGAGATTGAGTAAAATTAGGATTCTCACTTAAAATCTTAGTAAACTCTAAAGCTTTTTCTTTTAATAAAAACATGTTTAATTTAGAAGTATCAACTATAGCAACTTGATCTACTTTTTTTAAAAATACATCCATTTTATAAGTAAGAATTCTTTAACCATTTTTCTCGAGATGTTTTTTTATTACTTATAACATTAGCCACCATGCCCTCCCTTTTTAATCTTATAACCTCATTCTTTATATCTTGTATTATTTGATTTGATTTCATTATTTCTTCGTCTGTCAGGATTCCATCTTCCAAAGCTTTTAATTGAAATAAAAATAATTTAGAGATTCCTAATTCTATTGATAAACAAACTTCTCTATATAAACTTTTCTTTTTAGAAGTATAAGATAATGAAACTATTTCAGTTAAGAAACCATCAGCTACAGAAATACTTCCAAGTATTACAGGTGCAAGAGTAACAACTGGTAAAGTTATGGGTAAAATAACTGTTAATATTGCAGATGCAAATCCTAAAGAATAACCTATAACTTTTAAAACTGTATTCCCTTTATTCCATCTATTTTTAAAAATTTTTATAATGCTTTAATAAATCTTGTATATGTAAGGTTTCTGATTTAAATTCTTTTACTCTCATAATTTCAAGTTCTGTGGGAGCCGAGGCCTTGGAAGAATAATATCCTGATGATCTCAATTCTGGGTAAATTTTTTCTTCTCTTACTTCTTCGGACATCACTCTTTCCATTTTAATAATTAAAAAAATAAGACTTTATTCTTCTGAGCACCATCTGGTACCAATACTCGGATATCAAAAGAAACTCTTGTTGAGAGGATATCTTTATACAATTCTCTCAATGCTTTACGAACTTCATCAACATCAACCTTTTTTTCATAAAATATTAAATCTATATATTGTACAAGTGTGCTTTTAAAAATAATATTCTTACTTTTAACTTTATGTAGTCCATGTGAATGAGTATTAACATACCAATCTCCGTGTGGTAAATCATAACTAGTCATTATAACATCACCCTTTTCAAGCTTACTATTATAATCACATTTCACAAACCATTTCATTCTTTCATTATCATCATCAAACAAAAAGAAATAAGGATCAATAATCTTTACAACCATAAAAACACCCCTTCTTTACTGTTTGTTGTTATTAAACTTGGTTCTATAAAATGTTTATATGTATGGGGTAATAATGTTTTATTCTGTTCTAATTCAGCAGCTCTTTTTCTAATACTATGTGTGGTGTTAATGTGTGTTCCATGAGACTCTAAATTTGAAATTCTTTTATTAAATGATGTAATCATCTCATTTATTATATTATATATTGTATTAAATTTAGTATTCATAATTTGTTTATCTTTAGAATTTAATATGCTAGTATTTAACTTTACAACTTGTTCAGTTAACAGACTTTGTAACTTGTCAAATTTATCATTAAATCGTTGTTCGATATTATTAAGCTTTGATTCCATTGAATCAATTTTTGTTGTTAATGAACTTTCAATTCTTGTTGTTGTTAAATCAGTATATTTTTTAACACCATCTACATATTTCTTATTAACTGCATCAGCTTCATCAGTTGGAAAAGATAATTCTTTTATCTTGTGTCCATTTAAAATTAAATCACCCTTCATTGAATCACCTCTTTCATTAATATATTTATTTTCTGTTAAAGTTAATATTTCTTCTGTATTAAACCCTGTTTTTATTGTTCCAACACCTCTATTACATGGAATATAAGAACTCATTTATTAATAATTTAAAATGAATCTTCAAACCTGTTTCAAATGTAAATACATTGAAATCTCTTCTCCATTAAAATCAATCAATTCTCCTCCTTGATTAAGAATTTTAAAATTAATATCCATTATATATTTTCTACATAAAGGTAAATAATTTGGAGGATTCATTCTTTCAACTATTTTATATCCCATAGGAACTGTGTTTGAGGGAAAGGAATATAAAACATTTGTTTGTTTACCATTATTATAAGAACCTGTTATACAATCACAATGAATATTTATTGTGTTTGTATTTATTATTTTTATAATATTTTCTGATGTTATTATTTTATCTTCTTTTATTGTTATATCCATAGGTTTAAATCCTAAAACTGTGTGAAAGAAACAATTATCTAAAAAACTAATTTTTATATTCTTCAAAGTCATTACACATTTTGAAGTTGGTATATCCATTTTAATTTTAATAACTTCATTTGTTTTTTTAGAAAGTATATCATTTAAATCTTTTATCTCATATGCCCCAGGTTCTATTGTTATAATTTCTGGTTTATGCCCATCACGAGTTTGAATAGTAAATTTATTATTATCTTTAGTTATATTAAAAATAGTATTATAAGCACAAAACCATAATAGCCCCAATTCATAATTTAAATTTTGATCTAATTTAATTGAATCTTGAAAGTTTATAGTAAAGTCTGATTCTTTTGAATTTATTGATAAAGTTCTTGAATATTTATCTGACATTATGTTTACCATTTTTTTTAAATTATCTTCCGGAGGGTTGTGAAGCTCCATTTCTTTAGTAGTAAATTCATATAGTAAAAATCCTTATAGTAGAGATTCTAGATCATTATAAATTTCTTGAATTATAGATTCAAAATCCTGCGTATGCCCCTTTCCCTCTCCCTTATTCAATCTATACAAAACATATAAACTTAAAATACCACATATTTTAGTATTCAAAGGTGTAACTTGTAAAGAGTTAAAAGTATAACCATTTGGGGAATCAATCGGAGAACCCCTCAAGAGATAATCTTCAACTTCTTTAGTAGGTTTAATCCCAAAAGAATCAAAGTAGATAGATTTCTTATATATACAAACCCAATGAGATCCTTTTTCATTTGAATTTTGATAATTGATTATTATATTCAGGGGACTCTCCAGACTTGATAATTCATCATTCATTAATATTTTAATTTTTAAATTTAAATAATTTGCATAATCTTTTAAATCAAAATTTGTTTTTGCATTTATTCCAAATGTTTTTAAAAAATCTAATATTGAAGGAGTCATTTTGTATTTTAAAACTTCGATTTTATAACTTCGTATACTTATTAAATTTATCTTTTGAAATTATTCCTTGTTTTAACAAATCTTTAGAAATCTTTAAAATATCAGAATCTAAATTATTATGTCCTGCTTTCCTTGCAGCTAATAGTTTTCTTAATTCAATAAAAAGATTGATGGGATCCAATCCCTCTCCCTCTGTAACAACATAACCCTTTTCATTTTTATTTAAATAATTCTTTAAATCTTGAATATATTTTGCTTTAGAACTAGCTCTTATTAATCTTATTAAATTTAAATATTTTTTAATTTCTTCAACATCATCTGAAGAATATCCACAAAGTAATCTATAAAAATCATCTGTAAATTCAAAGTCTAAATATTCATTATTATAAACATTTTGTGAATGAATACGTGAATTATTTTCTGAATTTGAATATAAAGTAAAGTTTTGTTTATTAATTGTTATTATTTGATATCCTTCAGTATTAGTATTAAATGTGGGTCTAATTGAAGGAGGTAAATCATCTCTAATTTTAGGATCAACTTTAAGAGGTTTTGTTTTTAAAAACATTTCTTCTTCTTCCACATTAGAAATTCTTCTGCGTTTTCTTTGATTTCTTTCAGGATGGTTTTCACTGGATTCTTTTTCTTTATCCTGCCACTCTAGTTCTTTTATTTTTTGTTTTTTATCTTCTAACTCTTTAAATTTTGCTTGCTCATTGAAATCTTCCAACTCTTTTATAGCTTTAATTGTTGGCCCCTGTTGTTGTGTTATTACCTCATTTAATATTATAGATTCAGCATGTTGAGTTGTATCTTTTTTATTATATTTATCTTGTTCTGATTGTAATTTTTTTAAAAGTGCTAATCTTTCTTCATATACCATTTTAATGGTATCAAAAATGGTATCATAGTTCGAAGGGCTTTTACCATTTTTAGTTTTACAAAAGCATCCATTCTTTAAAGATTTACATATTTTTTTAAAATCTTCTTTATCTTTTGAAGATAAAGATTCAGATGTAGAAATTTGATTTTTTAAAAAATCATTTAAACCTCTACCTTTATAAGGATCAAGATAGAGACCTTTGCCCTGAGACTTTTGCCGACTCCCCTCATATGGATTAAGATAGAGACCCTTTCCAACGGACACTCCCCCTTTAGCTTGCTCTACCTTCTTCATTGAATCGATTTCAGTTTGTAGTTTTTCTTTTTCTAGGTCTGTCTTTTGAGATTCTTTAGCTTTTTGAACTGTAGTTGCAATTCCTCCAGCTATTCCAGCAGCACCTGATAAACCAGCAATGATTGCAGGTATTAAAGCAGCTAATGAAGAATGCCACCTTCTCTAATACGTTCTTTAACTTGTTCTTTTACATGTTTTCCAATAAAATATTTCTTACCATCAATTACTACTGATTTATTTTATTTGAATTTATTAATTCTTGCAAAGATTCTTCAGTTGTCATTTTATAATAAACAAAATGGATATTTGGAAACCAATTTTAAATAGACATAAGAGTAAATTTAATAATAAAGTATTTCCTGATAATTTTAGATTATTAATTGTTGGTTCTTCTGGATGTGGAAAGAATGTACTTGTTTTGAGAATGTTACTTGAAGATGATTTTTTAGATTATAATAATTTAATCTTTTATTCTACAACCATAAATCAACCAGAATTACAACTTTTGAAATGTGGATTTGAAAATAAATTAACTAAAAAAGCAATAATTGATATTTTTAAAAATCAACATAGATGTCCTGAAGAAGTTTTTCAACCTTGTGATATGGTTGATTGGTATAAGGAAAATATTTTAGAATCAGATATTAGTAATAAAAATGATTATATTTGTGAAGAAGGGCAGGAGGCAATTCAAGTTTTATTCTCTAATAAACCTGAAGATGTTTTACATTGTGATTTACTTCCTAAAGATAAAAAGAATCTAGTTATATTTGATGATGTTGTCAACATGAAAAATCAAGAGATTCAAAAGAGTTACTTTACAAGAGGAAGACATAATAATTGTAATGTTATTTATAATC
>CAUHTR010001354.1:0-81874 GCA_959609185.1 Schmidtea polychroa
AAATAATTAACGAAACATTTCGTTTTAAAATATTTGAAAATTATTTAATTTTATTTTTCTATTAAAATATACCTTCTTTTAAAAATGATTAAGTAATTTAATAAAACAAAGCAAATAAGTTTTTATTGAAATTATTTATTAAGATTTATTCATTTATAACAACATGTTTTATAAAAAATTAATTAAATTATTATCCTGTAAAGCATATATCATTTTAAAATAAATACTCATAAACAAAATAACTGCTAGCAATTTTAGAATATAAGATATTTTGAAAATGAACATTTTTTCGTTTGTCACATTTGGTAAAGGTTTACCGAACAATATTGAAAATATTTATTGAATTATGTTCTTATTACAAAACGTAAAGGGATTTTAACGTGTAAATTTTAACGACGGCATCAATAGGTCATAATAACTGATAAAGTTTGATTAAATAAATTTCATTTTTATATTGACGTCACCAAACGAACACTTGAAAATATAAATTTGAGATTTACCGCATTTGATATTTTTAATTCTATTGAGTTGTTGACCACCCCATCTGCGAGCACCCATTTGGGAACAATGATAGTCTGTATTCCACCGAGTTCGGTGGAATAAATATAAAGCATTCGAGATTCTAACTAGATTCTAACTATTCAAATGAATTGTGCTTGATCATAGTAAATTATAATTGAACACATACATTTCAATAACATAGGAAACACATTGGGAATACTTTTACTAAAACTTGAGTTTATGACATTAGCAAATAAATTATTTTCACTCATAAATATGTTGGGTTTTATGATACTAAAAAGTCAACTGTTGGGTACTCTGACTCCACGTGTCCCAAAAATGACAAACACAAACTGCCAACGTATATTTGTTTTATGGCAAATTTAGAATTCTCAATAAATAATTACAACCTTTGGTTAACCACGATTTGTTCTCAATTTCTAATCAAACTTTGCCCTGGGAAGTCTCGACCTTGTGCGATTTAAAAGTTTCACCCTTTTATTTGATTCCGCTCTCTGATCCGAACTCCTTTAATGCTCCTTTTCTAGCTCTTCTATTCATCATGTTGGGCTAGAACCCAAAATTGAGAGCTTGTTTTAATGAATCGAAAATACATAGCATAAAAACCGCACCAAGTTGAATTAAAATTTATGATCATGCACCAGGTAATACAAAATAAAGTACCTAACACATTGAGAATAAGTAAAACACGTATAATAAAATAAAGGAACGCAATAATTTGCAATCACCCTCACCGTTAAAAAATATAAATCATTATGAAAATCTACCCACTAGAAAATAAAATAATAATTGATAATAAAATAATTTAAGAATAAGAAAAGAAATTTTAATAAGAATTATTGGTCGTATTTACATACGAAGGATTATAATCGAATTTAATAGGGATGTTATGGCTCGTGTTTACATATGAAGGAGCTATGAGAATGAGTACATACTTTAAGAAAAGGAAAAGGAAAATTTATTTAAATATTAAAGGAAATAAAATAAAGAGATAAATAAATTTAAAAATTGAAACTAAAAATTTCTATAGAAAAAATAAAAAAATGTAAAATAAAATTAGTTAAAAATTATTTAAACTATAAAATTAAATCGTTAAAAATAATAAATATTAAAATAAAATTAGTTAACATCATGTAAATTATAAAGTTTATAGAATTAAATGGTTAAAATTAATTAAAATTAAAATTAAATTAGCTAAATGTATTTAAATTAAAAATTTATAAAATTAAATTAATTAATTAATTAAATCAATTAAATTAAAAATAAATAATTACACATACTCATGCATGCATGCAAAAGTAATTCCAATTTTAGTTTTTTAAGTTTTTGTAATCTTCTTTCTCCAGCTCATTGATATGGCGAATTTTATTATTTTATATAATTCTATGAAATTATTATTTTTTTTACAAGTTATTAAAATTTAAGTTTTTGATGGATGTTGTTGAATATTAGAAATGATACCTTCACATAAAGTCGTTTGACAAGAAATATCTGATATACTTTAAAATATTTTAATTATTTGTAATTAAATGAAAAAATTCTTACATTGTCAATTCTTCACCTTCTCAAAAAGCTAGCGTTTCCAGAGAAATATCTAAAAAGCTAAAGAAATAATAACTTCAAAAATATTTTATAAATAGATTTTACGATGTTTTGTCGTCCTTTTATCGAAAACTCAAAGTAGAGTTGTCCAATTGAAAATCCAAATTTTTTTCTGCCATGCATTTTAATATATTAAAAATAATGATATGTTAACAATATGTTAATTAATTTTAACTTTCGGAATAAAAAATCTATAATAAATTCGCATGTATTTTACACCAACCGGCATTTGATTATCATCAAATGGCCATTGATTTGCATATTTAATAATATAAATATTAACTTACCTATAATAAATGTGTGTGTGTCATAGCCAGAAGGGCCATTGATTTATCATGCGGACATTCAATTAGCTCTTACACTATAGAAAGATAGAAAAAATCGCTGTTGGAAGAAAAATAAATGAATACATACAAACACGGTTCTATAATAAAAAATACACACTATAGGACATTGATTTATCATGCGGACATTCAATTAGCGAAAAATTTTCCATTTAAAATTAATTTAATTATAAAAAAATATACAAGAATATGTCAGAAACTTCATCAGAATCGTCTATTTCATTTCAAGAAATACATAGATGAATGCTCTTCAATAGATGGACGAACAAGAGCTTCGGTAGATCACGAGTAGACAATAGAATTTATAACAATATACCAACAAATCGAGGTCTCAATTTCAAAGATGAGCTAATCCATTTACAATAATATATCTTAATTGACTATTCAAATAGAAAAATTGCCATATAATCCATTTTTGAACCCCATCGAAAGTGTTGAGCAAAATTAAAAATGGGGTAAGGACTAAAGTTTCTTCGGTTGATGGATTTTCCAGACAGATTTACCTTCAATGAATGATTTACTGCAATATTCCAAGCAGTTAACGAGGAACTTCGAAAACCAGATCATAATAATTTCAAAAATCATATTAATAATCATATTAAAGATTCTTCCCTAAATTCTTGATATTTTAATAAAACTATGAAAAATTTAATGTATATTATAATAAATAAATAAATATCTTACTTCTTTATTCATTATTTTTAAAAAAATCTTAAAATTAACTAAAATCCAGAACAAAGCTTATTTGACAAAGCTAAATGAATGTCTCATTTATGATAATTAAATGCGCTTTGGTGTATTTTATTTGTGCTGTGTTTGTATGTAAAATTATTTTTCTGTCACTTTCTCAATTCCTATAATAAAACTTTTAACTTTCGGAACATTAAATTTTTACACACAGGTAAGTTTGTGTGTTACTATATTATAATTTTATCGATTTTTTTAAGATTATAGAAACTAATAACTTTCGGAATTAGGTGTAAATACTTATTGAAAATTCAGTTAGAGAACTAGTTTTTCAACACCACAACTTGTTATTTCAGATAGTGTAAACATTTCATTACACAGGCTCTCAGTTTTCGATTTTATGTCATCGTGGTATTGGATTTGGTAATTTTCTTTTAATGGATTAAGTTAATAAATTTTATATTCAATTTCGTTTTGGTTAATTTTTTTTGTTCGTTTTAATTGTTTAATTTTCATTTAGTTTTTAAGTTTTGAATAATAAATTTTATTGGGTTCAATTTTTATGTTTATTACCTCGTCGGGCTGTTTCTAGCGTAACCCAGAATACAATTAGACATTCGACCGTTTGGTATCCGTTGAGCAATCACCCTTGGTACTGTACCAAGGGTTTGAGTACCGGCAAAAAGTGAGCATGTTTGGCATACTATAATTGTCCAGTACACACTTGGGTCCACGGACTGCCGATAGAAGGCCTATGTCCGATTTTCGTGGTCCCTTTACTTTCAGATTGTGTTGCGGAATGATCAAATTTTATCACAGTTCATGCAAATATACGATTTAACATAACCATAAACACAAATTTAATTTTTAATCACATATACGATAACAAATGTTTATTGTACATCATTTGACTCCACTGGGGCTGTTAATGGAAGTTCAGGAGTAATTGGCATGTCGTGCTGCCTTACCTAAACGTATTTTTTCCGAGGTGGGGCAGGAGGTGTTTAAACGCTGTGCCCGTTTATCAGCTCTGGCAGAGGTGGGATTCTAGCTATTCTAGCGCCTCAAATTCCCTAACTTTCAGACGGAGGGCTCGTAATTCCAATTGGTCTTGAGCATTCTGAAGCTGCAACTGTTGTATCGAATTGTCAATTTTCGAATAGCAACGGTACCAGAATTGTTGCAATGTACCACTTATCATTATGCGTTTGATTACTGGATGTGATTCTTCCGGGGACGTCCTCGCTTCCTGGGAACCTTTGTTGAGGATACCCGCCCATCTCGCTGCAAACTTCTAAGACGATCCACATCACGTCGAATGGCGGCCCTCCTCTCAGGGTAACATTGTAACCTGGTGGATCCACCGGGGTCCTCTAACTCACCGGCCAGAGTTTAGTTTTCTTATTATTAATCAAGATAATAATACTTGGCCTATCCCCTCGTTTATCGTATGTTATTACCCTATAATAATCATTATTTAAAATGCATATGTTATTGTCGATACCTTTTTCTAATCTCTTGAGCTCCTTACCTCACCTCCGTAGGTAACAGTAGTAGGTGGTTTTATCGACACTGGTCATCCAAAGGTAATAAAAATTTAATTTTCTAATTCGTTTATTTTCAGTTATTGGAATTTTCTGATGGTCAACAGTGACATTCTCATCATTCAAGTCTCAAAGCTATATTCATCTGGGATATAACGAAGCGTCGAATTCTCAGAGCTATAGTCTGTTTAATTCTCTGTTCATTGAAAGGAATCGTTTATTTTCTGTTTGATTTCACGTCTGGACGAAAAAATGTAACGATGTTATGTGATGACTATATAAGGAAGTATTAAACTTTCAGAATTGAATTTTGTTGGATTTCTGATTCATTCGATCTTGTGTAAAAAAATATTTTGTATTCTTATTTTATTTCATGACAGAACAAAATAATACGATATTAATGCACGGTAATTTTATAATGTAGTATTGAACCCTCAGGCTATATTCAGTTTGATGCTTGGTTCACTTGGTTTTACGCAAATAAATTTTTGGATTACATTTGATCCAATGACTCGAAGGGGTGTTATGCCGAATTATGTACTGAGATCAAGTGAGCTAGGTGAGGCACCGAACGCTCATTGATTCCTGACAGAAACCAAACATTTATTAAAACTGTGTTGGTGTTGTGATTCAATTAAAATAACTGAATTTATGAGTTTTGTTTTACATTTTAATCGTGATGTGGGTTATCAATGTTTATAGGAATGTGATGATGGAATAGTTAATGAGCGGTAGGTGATCGAATCAATGAAATGAATTTAATATTCCAAGGTGAAGGGAAATTAAACCCGGCGACTTTCTCAAGGAAATAAAGGAGACACGGTGAAGGGTCCGGGTGGTAAACACATTCATCGGATGGGACATAGCCTGGAACGCTTCGAAGGGGTCGTGATGAATAGTGAGGTGGGTCCCGATCTCGATTTAGACGACTTAAGGATAGGTCGTTGATCTACCAGGGAAAATAGATCAATCGAGAATTACGTTATAATAATGCCATAAAATTTAACTAACATACATTCACGGCGTTTAAAATTTTCAATTTCATTGATCAAACTTCTATCAAAAATGTGTGAGGACCGGGAAAGAGCCGATCAACAGGTGAATGCCCTCCAACGCAGGATCCTCAAATTCAAAAGGCGGTGCTGCGAACTAGAAGGTACCTGGTTCAGAACGGAGAAATGCAGAAACGCCTACAGCTCATCCAACAGTTACAGCTTCAGGGTATACAAGTTTCAGACAGAGATCCGCGCCCTCAAGTTGCAAATCCGAAAGCTAGAGACTCAGCTCCACCAAAGGGATCTGGAACTGGATGCCGCCCAATGGATATGCCCGGTGGCGGTGTAACTCGTTGAGGCCCACCTCCCTACACCATCCACTGAACATGAATGCTCAGGACCAGCTTAAGGAGCTTCGCCTAGTGAACCAGGTCCATCCAGAGGCAACAGGGAGCTCAAAGACCGATAAACCTTCGGAACCACTATGCTGATATTAGATACAATAGTGTAGCAGATCAAATAAAGAAATGTTCGATGTTTTTCATTTTACGGCCAGAGTACGAAGTGTATGATAACCTGACTCATAAATGATGATGAATGATGGGGATTACGGTGTGTGAGTATTAATAGCGAAAGAGTATGAGGAACGTTGTGGGACAGTGGGAAAACAATCTGGCGATAGGGATTTATATGACATAACTGAAATTCATACTTTAATACAATTTAACCTAATTCTTACGTTAATGGAGACCAATATTAGACATCCAAAAACATCAGGTTAAGAAAAAATTCTAATTTAAATACAAACATTTAAGTATTATTTTATACTCTATTGTTTTTCTGTATTTATAATTAATCTAATTTATTGTAATGGAGTCCGCCATCAGGTTGAGTTAATTCTAATATAATAAATTAAAAAAGTAAGCTTGCATAAAAGGTACAAAAAAATTAAATTAATAAATTACATCACTGCGAAAATTTGAAAAATGCGCTGAGAAAATGTAAGATGTAATGCAAGATGACCTCTAATTAGCCAATAGAATTAAAGTATGATTCACATTTTTACTCTTGCTGAAATTATTTTTAGTGTTGATGTTTTTTCTCGAATTTCTTCAATATCTCAAGGAATTTACATTTATTGAAAATGTTGGTCTCGATGATTCAGTCGATATAATCAATTATAAAATTTCAGTGGTATTACTATTATTATTTACCTCATTTGTCTCTTTGCATCAATATATATTATCTCCTATTTCTTGCTTTGTTAATGATCAAATTGGTGGATCAAATGCCAATGGCTATTTGCAGAACATGTGCTGGACTGAAGGATTATACCCTATGAATTTTTCCCGAACAGTTCCAAGAAATGATAAAGATTGGGATGATATTTCTAATCAAGTGTTAAACTATTATCAATGGGTTCCGATGGTTTTAAGCTTACAAGCAGTTGTTTATACATTTCCATGGATTTTCTGGCAACTTCTTAATTCCAGTATTTCAGGAGTTAATTTTACAGATATTTATGTAAAGCTAGAAGTTTACATTTATTAATTAAAGAAGCAAGGAAAAGGTACGTGGAATCTATTGGAAATCAAATAATTCTACTTATTACCGTTAAAGAGAAAATGAAAAGAAATTATTTGTTTTATTCTTATTTGTTTATAAAAATATTGTATATCGGAGTTAACTGTTTCCAGTTAGTTGTTATTTATTATTTTCTGGCGTTCAATCGCAAGTATAGTTACGTTAAATTTGGAGAAATATTAATTTTCGATTTAATAAAGGGGAAATTACCTGAAACTGAAATTTTTCCTCGCAATGGAATGTGTCGACACAAATACGAGCAGCTCGGATCGACCAATTATATGTTTCTCCAATGTGTTCTTCCAATCAACATGATAAATGAAAAAATATATATATTTCTGTATTTTTATATCATTTGTATTTTGAGTATTTCTATTTACAATTTTTTGGATTGGGTAATATTTTTCAAAATTAGTGATTCATTTCGATGGAAGTTACGTAACAAAATTATTGCTGATTCAACATTAAAAGATAAACACTTCGAAAAGTTTCATAGAGAATTTTTGAAAATGGACGGTTGTTTTGTTTTTAAAATGCTCATTTCTAATTCAGGGTC
Organism: Schmidtea polychroa; assembly: GCA_959609185.1. Classification (NCBI taxonomy): domain Eukaryota; kingdom Metazoa; phylum Platyhelminthes; order Tricladida; family Dugesiidae; genus Schmidtea; species Schmidtea polychroa. The sequence goes on from CAUHTR010001354.1 coordinate 7,835, forward strand.
AATGATTGGAGAAGAAATTGTTAGTTACATTTTCAATGATTTTGTCACCAATTGTAAAAATGATAATTTAACCATTCTTGATATTTAATACTTTTTATTCTGTTAACTTTTTTCTAAGGTTTTAATGTGCTCAGTTTATGTAATGTTTAAGTTTATAAATATATTAAAAATAAATAAATTTTAGTAATTTATTTGTGTTCTTCTGAAACTAAGACATTGTTTATGGGCCATCTAGATATTTTGTAGAGAAAAACTCCCCACTGTGAAACCATGTTTCTTCATATGCGTACAATCATACGGTGTCCTTACTCATCCATAGAAATGTATTAAGTAGCCTATATGTTTAAACATGGTTTTAATTAGAATTACTTGCATGGTGAAATACATTTATCAGTTTTGCTCTTGCCTATACAAATGACAAAAGTGCAAAAATTAATTAAAAATTTATAAAATATGAAAAATAATATTGATAGGGGAAACTGGTATGGTTGAACCCTAAATCGAGATACGAGCCCAGTAATAATAATAAAAACTTAGTTAGGGGTCCCTACAACAAGTTATAACGTATAAACAAATTAATTAATCTCCTACTGGGAAGTCCGAGTCAATGAAAAACTTGAGCACTGTGGAAAACTCGATGTGTAGTGACAGAAAGCTTGAGAAATTATCAAACGATCAGAGTATTACTAATTCATAGTCAATTTTTTAATAAATACAATGTCAATTGAAAAGAAATCAGAAACGAACATTGAAAAAAGTTCTTATAATACGATCAGAATATATTTACATAAAACATCAAAGACGGGGCCGAACAATTTACTTGTTGTTGAGGCAATTCGAGCTGAAATGAGGGAGTAATTTTTCGATAGCAATTATATTGTTTGAAAGACGGAGGATAAAAATATAGCTGTTGAAAAGCGAATTGCCAGTTGGTCAAGAGAAAGGTACAAATACAGTGACAAGTTGTAATTGTGATATAAATTGAATAGTGTCCTGAGTTGGGCTTTAGTTATTCGATTGCAATAATAAAGGACACAAGGAATAAGAAACTAAACGACCCGTTAAATATTAACCCAACACATTTATTTAAATTTAGAAGTAAATTATTAAATTTTTTAAATATTACGAATATTAATCACAGATACCTTTAGAAGTCATCACAACCATAAATATTATTGTAGTATTGCAATTGTATGATACAATCTGTATCTTACACAACCTGAACAAATATTAAACTTTCAAAATAACATTTAGTGTTACACTTTGCAATTTCAAAGTAAAGTGTTTTAAAAATTAAAATAAAATAAGTAATTGTTCAGTGTTTTGAAAATTCAATCGAAGTTTCAGAGGTTAAAAGAATAAATATGTAGGGGAAATGTGGAACACTTGATTCCCTTTTTATTTTTTGTCTATCATGCGATGTCTTTTAATGAAATAAATTTTTAACTTGTCTGAAGTGAAGTTTATTTAATACCAAACATAAGTACTGGTGGGTTACAGGTAGGCGATATTTTACCTTTTTGAGCTGTTTCCAGCATAAACCCAGGATACAATGGTGTCTTACCGCTTGATACCCCTTGAGTGATCAACGTTGGTACTTAATCAAGTAGGTGATTACCACCAAAAAATGAGCGCGCTCTACCCCGCTATAATTGGCAGGCACTCATGTGGATTCAAGTACTACCGATAGAAGGTATATGTCCGATTTTGCTCCGGTCCCTATCTCCGAACTGGTTTTCCCCAAAACTTATCGCCATGCTCACACAACATACAGTTACTTTACGCATAAACCACTAAACATGTATTTACAATACCAAATGATCAATTTGTACAGAATCTTTCAGAATAGAAATGTCCACTAGGTGGATTCATTTAAGTCGATCTCGGGCTGCTCTACCCGGACGCTTTCTCTTAGACTGACCCGTGGGTTGCGCTGGTGAGTGAATCTCCACCAGCTCCGCCGCCACTGGACGGATCTGTTCCATCATCTTTTGGTCAATCTCTTTCTAGTGGAGCCGGGTCTCCAATTTCCGGACCTGTAATCGGTGGGCCTTGATCTTCGTCTAGTCCTGTGTGCTCTGAAGCCGTAGCTGTTGGATCAGCTTCAGGCGCTTCTGCATTTCTGTGGGGCTGAACCAAGTGAATTCGAGATCTCGGCACCGCCCCTTGAACTAGGTTATTCTGCCTTGTAGCTTCTCTACTTGTTGATGCACTCATTCTCGATCTTCGCGCATTTTTTTCATGGATTGTAACACAAAATGGAGCGGAAAATTATGAACACACTTACTCAGATGACTTGGGACAAATCAACCATTATAAATATTTGATATTTAATGCCCCTTCGGTGGACATATCACGTCACCTCACTCATTAATCTCTTATCCCCTAGTTGGTCCCTTTACATATTATTATCATTTCTAGGTTAACGGAACCTGGTGTTAAAAACTAATTGTTATCGTGGTATTATTTTTTATTCATTGAAATATAAATTTCTCTATAGTTGTTGATAAAGCGGCTGCGATTGGTTCATTCTAGTTGTGTGTATGGGGGGGGGCTTACTATATTTTAGTTTTTCAGATGATGGACGGTTGATAAAGGAGGGTCGCACGGCCCTAGTAATAACAATAATAATATCAATAATATGCAATAAACTTAATAAATGTAAGAGTGTTAATGAAATAAATAATATTAATAACATGCAATAAATTTCACGAATGTAAGAATAATAATGAGATAAATAATGTTAATAACATGGTAATAAACCTAAATATTGCCAGAATAATAACAAATAAATAATAATAAATAAAGTGTTAATCAACCTAATAGTTGCAAGAATAATAATAGGTACATAATAAAAGATTAATAAACCGTATGAGGGTGGTATTAGTAATGATCCATCTGATAAAATAGCAATACTAAGGTCGATATAAGGTTTTCGGCAATGACAAGGTGACCATTGTATCGCTTCTTAAAGGTTTATTATTATAATAAGGTCGTCCATGTAAATTTACTGTACAATTTTGATGATTTAACATAGTTGGTAAAAAATCTAGTATTAGTAGGGGCACTATTGTAAATTTATTATGAATTTCTCTGATGTATGAGATCTTGACTGTGAGATCTTGTACTGATACGGTCTCCATCGTAAATTCACGGTAAAATTTATAAAAGAAGAATGTTAAGTTGGGCATTGTGGAGCAATCACTGCAACTACGCTAAAAAATGGTGATAAATAATGAATATAAAAGTCATCATGGTAGAAGACTTGTTGAGGCATTAGTTTGTCGATAATGAAGGTGATGTGATATTGTCACTATAGCAGCTTCTGAACAATAAGATGTAAAAATTTGGAATTTTTCCTAAGTTTTCAAGTTCCCTTTGAAAATTTTGAGCATGGATCCCCTGTTATTTTGATTATTAATATTTTCGAATTTGGTTTAATATTAAAATTATAAATTAATTTATAGCTAGGTTATTTGAAAATGACCGACTACATATTTACTATATTGTGATGAATTTGAATCAGTATACATTATTCGTTTACCTCCTTCAACCGAACACGACTTGAGAGAATAAACCCTTAGTGTACTATACTATAAATATTTGAATGTGAAATTTAGGTATGTATCGTTAATGCTGAAAAGTTAATGACTGAAAATTTGTTTATTTTCCCCGTCAAACTAGACTCGGTACGATAGACCCGATTGTCATCTAGTGGTCAACATTACAGCAAAATTTATTGTAATGCCGAAGCTATTGTTGAGGTTCTAAAAGTAAATTATTAAATTATATAGTTCAGATCAAAAGGAAAACCGAAATTGAATGGGGGTCAAGCAGAATCGCAATGGCAAAGAAAGATATGATAAAAACAGAACTATGAAAGGGAAAAATGAAATGGAAAAATTCGCAAACCTTAGGAAGTGGAATAAAGTGAAAAGTTATCGAAATTGAAGCTGGAAAACGGGAGAGAGGTAGATTAGGGAATGGTGAAGAAGACAGTGAGCAAGAAATTGTTAGAAAATGTTTAGAAAGGGTCGTAAAACAGACAAATGTGAAAAACGTAAAATATTAATTAATTAATTAATTGTCTAATGGGAAACCCGAGCTAATGGAAAACCCGAGCTAATGGAAAACCCGAGCCAATGGAGAACCCGAGCGATGAAGAAAACCCGAGCACGGCAATTTGGAAGGGTAAACAAACGAGGAATTCAGAGGGCAATTATCCAAGCAACCGGATAAACGAGGGTAAACGAAGAAGGTCAACAGAAATAGCTAATTAGGGAATGATAACCAAAGAAGTCAAAACCAATTAGGTCGAAAATGGGGCAATTACAACGATTATGGGAGTATATGGTCAATTCCATGCAAACAGGACAGCCTGACTGAAAAAATTTCTATTAATTTTACAATATGTTTTGACTGTTTCTATTAAGTAATATATAAAACAATATGAATATGAAATTTTGTGACAAACGTTCAAGGCATTAATGATAAAGTGTAATTTAATTTGTTGCAATAATTGTTTATATTTTTATGATCATTACTGCGTTTTATTTCCGTAAGTTTGAATATACTTTATCGTGCATTTTTAATACTGTAATTAATATTTTTAATAAATATATACATTGTTAATGATTTATTTTATCAGTTTATATGTTTATTTGCACGCAATGAAAGTAATTTGCTTTTAAAATGTGTGTAAATATTTTGTAACGCGCATAACAAAAACACTATATAATTTCCATATAATTGTATGTGTAACCCCCATTCATCCCTAACTTTTACAAAATAGAAACGGTTTATTTATAAACGGTTTTATACTGTTCTTGAATGTAAAATCTTTATATTTTACCTGTCATGAACAAAAAACATTCAGTAACGCCCGTTACTTTCATTGTTACGCGCGTTACCTCTTTCGTTATGCGCGTTACCTCTTTCGTTATGCGCGTTACTGTCGTATTTTCTCTCTATATCAGATGAAAACAGTTAAAGTGAATAATTTCCTAAAGTGGCACACCCTAATAGCTTTATAGAAGCGATAGACCTAGGATGAAGAATAGGAATCAGTTATCAGTTATACACTATGTATTAATCTTATAAAACTTACACATCATAATTTTAAACTTAGGCCTGATATAGTTTATAGTTTCATCAAGATGTTTTTTTACTCAATGATTATGAATGAACCTTTATGGAATTTAATTTCAGATCATGGCGAAAACCAATGCACAACGGCAAAAGGAGTTCCGGAACGACACCCAGAATATAAAGAAAAGGAGAATGCTCGCAAGAAAGAATACCATTCTCGACGAAAACCGAAAGCTAAAGGGATAAAATAAAGCTTCAGACACGGTTAAGAGTAGCGGCATACCGTCAAAGAAAAAAGAATATTGCTCACGATGACCTCATGCCACAAACATGTCTTCTCCATAGGCTCACAAAGTTCCGAACTAGGGCGTTTAACAGGTATTATGCGATATTAATTATTTGCAGAATTCGGAACTTTTTACACGTTATTTGATTATTATACATATGGTCATGGATTTCAGGTTCTACATTCAATGAAGACAGCTCTTCCTGGTTCACCCAGAAATGTGCGCACATCTTCCACCGAATCCAGACAGAATATGGGATGAAACCTAAGAAGGCATCCCCGTGGTTCTATGTAATAAGCCAAACTGTTTTGGAATGTGTTCAGTCATTCTATATAAAGGATGATGTATCTTACCAAGCCCCAGGAAGCGTGATTATTGTCTGTAAGAAATCTGATGGAACCAAGGTGGAGAAACAAAGGTAGATTTATTTTAATTGCAATGTTATATATTGACCAAAACGAAACATACGATTAACGTGTGCTTATAACACAAACATTTCAGAGGTATCTGACAATGACACTGACAGAAGCATACCAGCAGTTCTGACAGAGTATCCTGCAATGAAGATAGGAAAATCAAAGTTTTCAAAATTGCGCCCATCACATGTGCTAGTGGTAGGGGATACTCCAAGAATGTGTGCGTCTGTCAAATGCATTACAACTTTATCAGGTATGTTGTAAAGTGAACATTGCACAATGCAGCATTATATATATATATATATATATATATATATATATATATATTATATATATACATAAAGCTGGGTATAAATGAACCTTTCAGTACGGTCAACTCGATATCCTGCAATGATTCCTGAGATCATACCACCATATTCAGAGAAATGGACCGATTTGGTAGTGTGCGCGGATTCATGTGAGGAGTGTTTCTTTGGTGAATGCGAAAAATGTTTGCTTGAGAAACGGTCTCAGAGAAATCGCACTGTCTGAACATAAAGTTTGATGGAAGTGGAAATATGTCGTTGGGAAAAAAAAGAGAAATGAGATTTTGCACCACAGCCAGTTGTGAAGAGGAAAGTTCACAGTCTCTGGGGTCTGCTTAGAAGTAGAATGAATGCGTTGGTATCATCAACTGAACTTGCTTTTATTCGAATACAATATTTTTTCAAGGACCTTCTCTGAATTGCCGCATTCTAAAACACCATTACCAACACGGTGGCAGAAACAAGCACGCCAATGATTTAAAGTCAACTGCGACTCCTCAACGTGTCATTGTCAATTTGATTTTGCGAAAATTATGGTTGTGCGTTCCAAGACGAAACACAAGGAGCGCATTGGCTTCAGAGCCACGTTTCTGTGTTCACAGCGTGTTTGTGGAGTGGAAGTCGACGCCGTGCTCATATGTGTTGTGTCTGACATCTTGTTCACGACAAGACAACTGTTGCATCAAATTTTGTTCAAGTTATCGAGAGTTTTTGTCTGAACACAGCCAGTGTGTTGAAATCCACATTCTAAGTGATGGCCCATCATCACAAATGAAAAACAAATTACATTTGCATTGCTTGAGAATTTCGTAATCAATTTCACCTAGACAGATTGACGTGGTCGTTTTTGCCACTTCTCACGGTAAAGGACCCGTGGATGCCGTAGGTTAGTTGTTTGTTATGTTACGACTATATAGTATATTATGTCAACTAGCAAATTTATGGATCAGACTTGTAATTTTTCAGGGGGAATGGCGAAAACGTATTTTTGGAGATCTGTGTTGAGTCGACGTGTACATTGCGTGACAAATGCAGCAGAGTTTTCTGGGGCATTGGCTCAGTCACGTTCTAGTATGAAAGTGCTACTATTTCCCCTGCTGAGACCATGCAAGAATCACTAGCGTTTTGTGGATGCAGTCACCGTGTTTGGAAATGCGAAAAAAGTACCACAAATAATGCTGGATCATTTCTGGAACTGTGATAATGGGGGTGTAACTCGAGATCGACTCAGTAGGAAGCCCCTGTTGACTCAACTTTGTTTGAATTATTTGACCTGGACATTGATATTGTAAGTCATTTTCTTAGTTAAAATAATATACTGTAATAATCTTCAGATTTCATTTTCATACCTTACAGACGCTGCATCTTGTTCACTAGTCTTATTCAGCAACATTGTCACCTATCGCGGAGGCTCACCAGCCGAATTATCAGCCATCATGGAGCACAGTCTTCATCATCACCGATCGGGACGATGCCTGCAGTACCAATGTCCTCAGCAACCTTGGAGTCACCTATCGTAGAGGTTGGCAATTAGTATTATCACCTATCAAGGAGTCACAGCTTCATCATCACCATCGTGGCGAGGCTCCAGTACAATGTCCTCAACGTTGCCACCAAGCACATCCATGATTGGTACGGTGGTAAAATGTCTTGTTTTGGGAGACAAAGGAAAATCGAAGTGTACTTGGGTGTTGCGCTGGGAGATGACCGCTATTGCAGATTCGATTCCTCAGGCGTGGGCGACATCACGTATGTACGTAACATCCATATGTGGATGATTGTTCATGGGAACCTAAAGAAAACTGCACAATTTTGTCTCCCAACCACTTTAAACCATCGTGGAGGTTAGTGTTTTAACATTGATCCCCTATTGACTTTATGAATGTTGTGAAACTAGTACTTCCATTATTTGTACTACAAACTTCAATATGGAATGAATAGAGGACTATATGTGTACACAAACCTTAAAGTAACGCGCGTAACAAAAATCTGTGTAACGCCCGTAACACAAAAAATCGTCATTTTCTTCTAAGATGATGATACTGTGAAAATATCATGGTGTTTTTCAGATGATCTAAACATCCTTTAAGCATAAAAAATCCAGTTCATGATGTAAGTCCATAAGGTACTTTTATACAACACCTTAAAACTCACAAGAAAATCCTATGTCCAAATGATGTAACGCGCGTAACGCATGTTATTATGTATACTTCGAAATCGATTATCTTATTGCATATTTTGCAATTTAATTTTAAAACACATAGAATTTTTGAGAACTTAAGGTTTTTAAGTCCTAAAATCTTTAAAATTTCAAAACTATATCACTTTTTTGTCTATATTGTAACGCGCATAACGCGTGGAAATGACCATATAAGGAAACTCAAAATTCCATAATCGGCGGTAGCCTTGGTAGGGAAGAAGAATTGGACAGTAGAGTTAGAGGAAAAAATAAAGGAAGAAAAGGATTATAAGAAAAATTGAAGAGTTAGACAAGAGTTTTAAAAGGGATTGAATCGGAGAGCGGAACGCAAATCGAAAGGTGAACTATTTTTTTAAAATCGTACAAGGTTGAGACCTTCCAGAGCGGAGTTCGATCGAAGTTGTTGGTGGAGATTGTGGTTAACCACAGTGTAATTAATTGTGAGAGTTTGTAACTTTTTATAAAATATATACGTTGGGAGTTAGTGTTTATTGATTTGGAACACATGGAGTCAGAGTAACCAATGTTGATTTGATAAAATAAAAACCCAACACTTTTAATTATTTGATTTAGCCCACATAGCCTTATGGCTATGCTGGTCACCGCAGAGCAGATTATCTCACAAACTACGTGGATGTAAAGCCCGAAGTATGTGGAACCTCTGGTGATACAAGAACTTTGATTTTGTCTGCGTGCTGGGTCGGAGACCTACATGACTGCTGGGGTTGTGAACACCCGACAACAGAGAATTTGTTGAGGATATCTAAATGACAATTATAAATAAATAAATAAAATTACTTGGGGAAAGATCGTCATGACAAACGGTACGATATATGGGAACTCCGAAAAGAAAGACGAAGCAAAAAAAATGAGAAATGAGAAAGAGGAAGGAAACAAAAGAAATCAACATGAAATAAAAACCAAGGTCAGTACTAATTATTAGTACAAAAAAGGGAAAAGGAATTTTGAAATCTGGAAATAGAAAAACAACAATATTCTTATCTCGAAAGCTTGTCAGAGATAAGGAACAAACAAAAACGGGCCGGAGCCGCAAAAAGAAAATATTAGAAATATTGGCGACAGCTGTCAAAGATAACTCGTCACAGGGAAAACTGGAAAATCAGGTGGAGAAAAAAAATTTGGAATTGAAGAAAAAACTAAGTGCCACAAATTGACGAGGTATAAAGAGGTGGCACAGCAGAAGCAAAAGAGAAACTGTAGAGAGGACAATTTAGAAAATTAAGAGAACCTGGGAGAATTGTATTGCGAAAACAGTTTGGAGCAAATTGAGCGAACAATTGCAGTAAAATTTAATAAAACTGAATCAGAGACTAAAGAGAAAACTGACTAAAGAGAAGCAGCAGAGTTATTTCTTGACTTCTCTTGACGGAGACTTGATCCCCAGGTAAACCATTCAAAGTGCGCCAACACTTTTTAAGCATAGAATATCACTGATGACAAAGCATTTAAATAAATGTTTAATATTATTTTGTATTTAAAAAAGTTCACTTAAAAAAATCAACCAACAGCACGTGGAATTAAATTATCCTAAACACACTGTCGCTGTAAACAGCTCTTCGATATTTGGTTTATTTTAACGTTTGGTGGGTCAATATTAACTTCAGACGAAAAAATAATCAAAAATAATGAACAAGCCCAGAATTAGAAATGGGGACTCAATCTCGTTAGGGATCAAGTGTCCTACATCTCCATATATATTTACATAATGTATTGTTTAGACAAAAACTAATTTTAAAGCAACATAGCTGTTACGTGACTGGAATGCGTCGGAAAATAGTATGCAGACACACACTAAGTAAGTCAACAAGAAACACGTCAAAACATCGATTAAACAAAAATACAATAAAACAAAGCAGGAGTATTACACGAAACAAACTTAAACATAAATAGACACATAACAGGTAATTATTTGTTTCCCTTAATAAAATTATTGTCAGCACTAACACTTGAGCATGAGCTGGATTTCAAATTTTTGGAATTGCCAAAGAAGTGTACTTAAAGAAAGTACAAAATTTTAATATTACATATCAATATCGACATAAATTATACTATATAATACTGTAACTATTTTGAAATTTTGTCCTATCTCCTAGTAACATACCAGAAAAAATTCAAGGGTAGGTGGCACCAGCTCCTGAGTTAGAAATCTGCCAACTGTAAAAAAAATCCCGGGAAACAGATACGTCATTACTGATATCAAAAATATTGTACGTTCTCTATAGTGGTGGTTGGCATGTACAACAATTTCTCACTCACAATTCATGAACTGAATTGCTCATCATTTATGTATTTTTGGAAATTTATTTTAGCCATTTTACAAATGGCTTTCAAGTAATTTTTTTTTATTTAAGTAAATTTTAAGACTTGAATTCTGATCCATATGAGATATGAGATCATTATTCAAGTTCTTAAATATTACTTTTAATCAACAGTATAATTATAAATATTTTTAATTAATTTCAGGGTTTTTTAGGAATTTTATGACATTTATCTTTAATTATTTTGGAATTATTTCGAAAAAATGTGAGTCCGATATATTTTTAATTATAATTAATTAAATAAATAAATCAATCACTAAAAATGTATTTTTTTAAAACATTTTGGGAAAAATCGCTGATTAAAATAATTTTTTTAATTTTTGTAATTTTTTTCTGAGCTCAATATGAGGGGCTTCTTTCAGGAAATCAAACTGGATTGAAAAGATATTGAACCAAATTCATCTGCTCTTGATATTTTCATTAAAAATATAATTTTAAAAACTGCGCACAAACGCAACACATACTAAAAAACACATACGATCTTTTTTTTCTAAAAATTGTCTAAAATAAAGTTATTATAGAAACGTATCTCATCGTTACAGTTCTACGAATCAAAAGTTTGTATGTGTTTTTTAGTATGTGTTGCGTTTGTGCGCAGTTTTTAATTTTTCTTCCACTTTTCCGATTTCTATAGTATAAGATGTATCTTACAGAGCTATAAATGAGAACATCAACGTGAAATCAAAGTAAGTATGTATGTTTCTATAATGTAAGATTATTGATATTTTTGTTATAATATAGGAAACGGTTCTCAGTGGTGTTTGGTGTATTTGGTCTTTCATAGAATTCAGCAAAATTTAAGGCCACAAGAAAAAGTTTTTGACGTGGTTGCCGTACGCTCCATCGCTACTAACGGTAATTATTAAAATATTAATAATAGATTTTACAAATATTTCAGCTTTTAAACATACCATATTCAATGCAATTCAAACTCAATATTAAATAGACATTGATGAATAATTATTTATTTAAAAATAAACGTAAGAAAGTTGTAAAGAATTCTGGACTAAAGTTGTTTCGACATAAAACTTGCAGTTGTATTACGCCACTAAAACACCAAAAAAGATTGAAGGTATTCAATGATAAAGCATTTGAGCTAGAAATGCTCTGTGAATCATTAGTTGAAATTACAAATGATGGCGAAATCATCACTGAACGGTGCTGCTCAGTCAACAGCCAATATGCCTCGTTAACAATGCAGCCAGGAAAGTTCCATTACAACTATGAAAATCCTATTCAAATAGAAGGGACAACTTCAAAACGATCTTTACCAAATTTGAAAACCAGCCTCTCGACATTCAGTAACATGCACCACGTTTATTATCCATTCAATATTCAAACTATTTTTATGGAAGAAAAAATAACCAAAGCAAATAATTTCCATAAACAAACCCCAACAAAAAGCGAACAGTGGTTAATCGGGAATTTTTATTTTTATCCACTAAACTCCTCAGAGAGTTTAATATAATATATTTGTTTTTATGATTTAGTTTAATTGAGTGGCCCATTTTACACCTGACTAGTACACATTCTTATTGTGACCAGTCTCCTATGTGTCCTAGCCAAAAAATTAAAAAAATAAAAATATGTCAAATTTCAATATTACAAGGAATCTTTAGTGAAATAAGAATATTTTACGGAGTCTAGTCATAAAACTTAACAGGTTAAACGCGATGGCGGTCATAATGACGATCAGGAACACTGTACCCAGGGACCATGGCGGTTATTCTGATTGGCCACGTATTTATTGTTCGGTGTGTTGGTTGCTTCGCGATAGGCTCTTTTTCGATACATTTTCCGCCGTGAGATGCCCTCTAAATCTGTAATTTGGATTTTCAAAACAATTTCTGTATTATTATTATAGGAATTTTTCTTTTTCAAATTTCCCCACTGATTTCTTTTCCATTGACATTGTATTTATTAAAAAGCTTGACTATGAATCAGTAAATATATCAAAAACATCAATATATTTACCAAAATAGTTCCAAATAGTATTTCAATGGCTATTTTTCGATACCTTTTTATGTTACATCTGAGTGCTATGTTATAACTTGACAGCTGATCAGATATATCTATCCAAGATTTGTCATCGTTGTAATTTACTATTACTTGAGTTTTTGTGATATTTATGGTCACCAATTCATCAGAATTTTGAGTAAAGAGTATAGTGCCACTTTAGAACTCAAATTCCATGAGCATTTTCTAAGGCGATTATTTCTCTTTTCCATAATTTTTTGTTGGGTGACTTCTTTTGGATTACCTCTTCGATTCGAACGAAGAGTCCACAGTAGATGTGTTTTGTTGTCAAGGAGTATAGCAGTTCCAGGTATCTTTTTTAAGAAAACAAATATAATTTAATATAGTTCATTAATCAAATGACTCAGAAATCTCTGCAGATAACCTAAAAGAGAACATTAGTGTTTATTTCAAAAATTTGATAAATTCATAAGATTTTAATTCGTTCAGATGACTATGCCCACTGGACTTCAGCGAGAACCCTTAGTGTTATGTATTCAAGATCAGAATTGTCATTTGGATTTTTTTTTAAATTTCCATATAAATTAATTTATTCAATATATGTTAAATAATTTTTCACTATTGTGTGTAATGTGTATTCGGCTGCGGGACCGAAAAATTTCGATGTATAAATTTCTTGAAAAGCAAAACAATATATATAAATTCTTAACATATCAAAAATTCAAAATTAAGCCTTAAAATGTTTAAAAAAATGCTATAGAATTATATAATCGATAAAAATTTTCCTGCATGAAATTTCAGACAAAAATGTTGGCCTACGCATCAAAGTGAAATTGTGAGAAATAGAGTAAGTATTTATACTTGATCTTGTGTGTGCGAGTTAGTGTCCCTACATTAGTTCATTTAAACAAATTCACTTATTTTTAATCAATTTATTTCCGTAATTTTTATCATTTTGAAGGCGATTTTTTATTACTTTTTATTCAATTAATTTTTAAAATTTTTTCTATTTTTTAAAATTTCTTCTCGCAGGTTTTAATCAATTTTGTTCCCCTTTTTGAAAATTTAACTAATTATAAAAAAATATTTTCCATTTATTCTATTTTTAATTCATTTTGATAAAATTTTATTTTCTTTTATTTCTTATTGCATTTTCTTTGAATTGATTTTATCTTTGTTATTCGCCTTTTGTTATGTTTGTATAATTTTCTTGCTGAACCTTTTGCACGTGTTATTATTTTATTAATATTTTTATGTTTATGATTTTTTTGTGCCTGTTTTGCTAAACAAATTCAAATAAATGGCGGGTAAGGAAAAATAAAAACTTGAAATAAAAAGATTTCCATAAAATAACGTTGAAAAACGAATAAAGAATTGAAACTATAATAAAAATGATAAAAACGCTAAAATATTATATAAAAATGTTAACATCAACAAACTGACATCAACAACAACTAAATCCAAAAATAAAATTTAGAAAATTAATTCATTAAAAAATAGTATGAAAATAACTTCAAAGAAATACGAATCATAAATTACAACTATTAAAAAAAGCTTAGAATATTCTAGAAAATGGCCATATCTTTCTTGGCGCCGAAATTAATTAAAATTAAATAAAATATAAAAATCAGAAAATAAAATAAACCATAAATTAAAAAAATAATCATCATAATTGATAAAAATAAAAATTCAAAATTAATCAGAATTAAAATAATTCAAATTCGTTTTACTGAATCATACACATACTCGCAGACCAAAATTAGGTTATAAATAAATAAACTCATTTCAGTCAATTTAATGCTGAAATTTTGGGTAGATCAAATTTTTCAATTTGCAATTGTGAAAATTGAAATTTTGGTTGAACGTAAGGAATCCTTGATTGCATGTCATATTATGATTTAATTTTGATTATGATTTTGATTTTTCACTAAATTGAAATGAAATCATTTTTTCATTGATTAAAATCATACATCTTTTCGACCCACAACCACTACACGAAACTGCAAGTCAGTAAAATTTAAACATGTCTTACAAGAAGTGAGGCAGTTCTACTGCGCCGATTAACGGTATCTTCTTGTGTCCAGTGTGGACGATGGCAAGTGGAGAGAGGAATGCTCTAACGCCCAGGTGTCTACCACTGGAAATCTCGCGTGTGTCCATGCTATGCTCGCGATAGGTAAGACGAGTAAAAGTGGAACGTCAACCGGCAAGGTCGGGGTTTTTAGTTCGGTCGTTATTTTCATTTAATTGCAATTGTAATCGACCCAGAGCAACCATACGACAAAGTTAAATTACGAATATTTTATCTATAGATAGCTATGGATATGGGTCGCGAGCATCTAACACACTATTGACTTAAACCTCTGACAAATTACAGAGAGAAATGAGATCCTTGAAAAAGGTTTAGAATCCAAAAACCATGTAAGTCAAGCAAATAGCGCCAATTAAAGTCATTTGGGTCAGATCATCGTATTAGAAATAAGGGTAGACTCCTCCCTGAAATTTTAAGGAAGGCTATAGGGTATTCAAAATAAAACTTTCATAATAGAAAAATATGATTAGATCCCTGCTCAAAATTTTAAAAGTGTTTGGGTTATAAAATACCGTATATTTCGGCGTATAAGGCGACCGTCAGATAAGACGAGGTACAAAATTAGAGCAAATTTTTATGATTTATCATATATCGGTTGTAGTAGTATAAATACAACTTATATAAATACAACTACCTGTACTGTAATACTTTCTTTTATATCGGTTGTATAAGACGACCCACAATTTTCAAGGGTGATTTTTTGACTTTAATGTTGGGTCGTCTTATACGCCGAAATATACGGTAACTAAAAGTAAAATTAAATTATATTTGTAATTAAAGGAGTGAGAGAAGTATACGACTGGTCAGAGAGAGAATTGACAACGTGAAGAAATAAAATGAGTAGAAAGGCTCGAGAAGGTACATCAGTAAATGTGAAAAGCAGAAAAATGTGAATTGTGGAAAATCGATAAAAGATTCATAAATTCGAATTGAAGTCTGGGAAATTGGTCACTGGGGGAACAGGTAGCAAAGAATTACATGGTGAGAACGGAAATTTCAGAAAGTGCTAGGAAGGGTGCGAAAAGATGCGTAAAATATGAAAAACAAGAAATGAAATTAATTAATTAATTGATTAATTAGCTACTAGAAAAAAATCACGAGTTGGGTAAACAAAGAAAAAAGTAAACAGAAGAAAAATTTGGGCCCATTATCTTGTCACAATGAACAAGGCACGAAAAGCCACCAATAAAAAGGCACGACTATTAATGTGAGCATAGTTATAAAAAAATAGTTCTAGGAGCTACTAGAGTCTACACGGATAAGTTATTAATATGAATAAATGATATAAATTACTTAAAACAATAAAGTGATAATTTAAGCCTTTTACTGCGAATAATGTTATTAATAAAAACATTTTCGACTATAAGATAGTACTTGTCAAGCTCCTGGAGATAATAAGAAGGGTAATAGATAAAACTTTAGTACATCTCAATCCAATTTGCCTCGATCAGATGTTCAAAGAGTAATATTTAGAAAATTTGTGGGGATTCTGATCCAACGTATTTCGATTGAATATTCACCTAATCTAAAATAGGAAAAGTTTAGAAAATCTAAATGCACGCTCAACAAGTATGATGTGCAGGATTTGGAGAGGAAGAACCAGTTAATTTTCTTAACCATTTTGTATGATATATTTGATCACTAATTTTTGATAAGCCAATCGTGAGTGACTCAAACACGAGATATCTAACCAGTGTAACTTCATAGACACCACCATTTCTAACACAATCGTAGAGCGACCATCATGTTTCGGTGATAGAAATGGGCTAAATGACTTTCCAAAAAAATGAGTCCGTTAATAATAAATAGAACTCAGATGAAAAAGGGTAACACAGTATGATTGGGTTAGCCGACGGAGTGATGTGAATAGAAAAATTGGAGAGAAATAAATGGGTTAGAAATGACAATGAATTAGAGTGGGAATGGTGTGTCAGATAATGGTGTAGTGGTGGGAGAAGTGACAACAAATTATAATGAATAGCGACCCAATAGAGAGCTTATTCGGTGAAGGAATTAAAAATTTAATAGTTAAATTAATTTTAGATGGAAGAAGTATATACTCAGCTCCCGGACGCGCCAATTACGCAGAAGATCGTACGAAAATAGCAATGTGGAGCTAAAGGTATCAAGTGGAGACAACAGAACGGAATCGCGAACGTCGCACCGACACGAGCTTGGAGTGAGACGAAAAAATCACCCATGATGATCCTCAAAAGTGAACCCACACTCAATTATTAGCGTTCCGCTAGGTTCAGTGCAATCCAGACGGTAAAGATATCGGTCATGAAACTATACCAAGTGAAAATGAATATTTGCGATGACGCCATTCCAGGTGCAGAAGACGACTTGTGGTATAATTCGAAGGGTGAGTGGAAAACACTCATGCGTTACATAGACCAAGAATTCAACACGCAAGATGACGAGCCACAGTAGATTACCAGTCAGGAGCCCCAGTCGGAGCGGCCGTCACTAGTTTTCGGAAACCTTGATGTAGTTAGACTATGTGATTTGAATGAAGTTAGAAAAATGATCACTACGTTAATAAATTACTTATATTTCGGCCTATCAGGGCACCCTTTACATTTTAATTATGTTAAGAACTCAATCCTATATATATATATATATATATATATATATATATATATATATATATATATATATATATAAGCGCTGCAGTTCGAGTAAATGAGAGGGTGCACGTCGGCGGGCCAACTAGGAACCCCGCAATATGGGGCATTCAAGTCGTGTTTTGTCAGGTCTCGACCTACCCAAAAAACATAATGTGACTAAATATATAGGTTGAATTTTCGTGTGTTCTTGTTAGGATATAAGTATTAAAAAGGACACTGCCAATCCGACGATAATTTGGTACAGTTGTTCCGCGATCTGTTAAAATTAACCAACCTGTGTTAATTTTCAGTACGTGGCGATAAAAACACAACATTTGAGCGTTAGCGAGGCAAGCAATCGTCGGGTTCGAGAAGAGATACTCAAGACAATGTCCAATGAGTGTATTCAAAATAAAACTTTCCTACTGTTTAATGTAATGGCTAATAAATTTTAGTTTAACGTGATTTGAGTTTCTTACAAATCGTACAAGTACTTTAGCTTCTAAGGGACTCAAGCCAAACTGAGAAATTCCTTTAAATGGTAGTCCACGAGCCCGCCAAATGCTTGACGATTATAGTGTAGAAAAGTAAGCTCACTTTTCGCGAGTATTCACCCATTGGATACAGTTCTAACGTTGATTTTTAACGAGTATCGAGTGGTAAGGCAACGTTATATTCTGGGTTACGCTGGAGGGTATATTTTGGTTACCAGTAACCCAGTACTAATAAGCCGAACTTCGATCATGTTTTCTCGATCTATTGCATTCAAATTGTTTCACGTGTTGGGCTAGAACTGATTTCTAGACCCAAAGTTGGGAATGGGACGAAATGTGTCAGTACACAACACGCATACCCAGCATTAAGTTTACTTAAATAAAAATATATAAAACACCAAGTAAACAATGATAATAGAGAGATAATATACCCAAAAATAAAACATCTGAATTAAAAATAAAATAAAACACGAGCAAGAAGTATTACACGAAAACTTACTCAAATATAACCGAAAGACATAAAACAACAAAAAACAAATTCGAATAAAGGCGATTAGTAAAAATTAAAAAAGAAAATTAAAGAAAATCTTCATAAAATCTTACGTAAAGAAAATTATATCGATATTTTGAATAAAAATCCAGAACAATTCATAAAAATGGCGAAATCCATCATGACGGCCAAACGACCCAATAAAATTTATAAAAAATAAATATTTTAGTTTAAAAAATAAATATTTTAGAAAAGAAATCATAAAAAACAATTTAAAAATAAGAAATAGATTAAATTTAGCATGGAATGTTCTGGAAATGCTGAAATCCATCATGGAGGCAAATTTAATAAAAAATAATTCGAAAATAAAATTTCAAAAATAAAAACAAAAATTCTTACTGAAAAATCGCCATCAAAATCGATAAAAATTAAAAATCGAATATTCGAGAATTAAAATAATCTGAATTTGTTTTACTGCATCAATGCACGCATGTATA
The DNA here is from genome assembly GCA_959609185.1 of Schmidtea polychroa. Lineage (NCBI taxonomy): Eukaryota > Metazoa > Platyhelminthes > Tricladida > Dugesiidae > Schmidtea > Schmidtea polychroa. The sequence goes on from CAUHTR010001354.1 coordinate 26,629, forward strand.
CTTACACGTCAAACAGAGGCTATATAAACTAACACATTTCGTCACTTTTTAAGCAAAAAAAAATGCAAATGCTAATGCTTACTCTTATGCCAAATTTTTGAATTTGATTTTTCTGAGATTGTAAGTAAGGACGATTTCATTGTGAATTATAAATTATTATTATTGAAACTTTGTTTTCATTATTTCTATTTAATTATAGAGGTGTAGATTTGAATGAGATCGTCGGTTATCAATGATTTTGAAGCGAGATCCCAGCCAAACCTGCACCTATGCACTTTATCATTTATGAATGCACAGTTCATAATGATTTCGGGTCATCGACCCTACATGCACTAAAATTAACTTTTATATGTACAGTTATCAAACTTAATAATTCCTCAGGTCCCCTAACCATTAATTATTGTCTAAATACATTAATACATTACCTTTACGATATCAATTTAGAAAATTTCGATAAATGACCCCCTTTAATTCATATAACCATTAACCACTACCTGATACACTAATTTAGACTATTCAATATATATATACTTAACTTAGATTACTTTTAAAATCATAGTTGAAAATTTTTCATTAAAGACCCCCCCATGAACCATATAGTCATCAACTACCACCTAAATATACTAAATTAGCTTATCTTAATATATATTTAACTTACAGTATATTTTAAAATATAAATTGTAAATGTTCATAAATGACCCCCCTCCGAATTATACATTCATTATCCATTGCATAAATATCCTAAATTAACTTATTTTAATATATATTTAACTTATAGTATATTTAAAATTCTAAATTGGAAATGTTCATAACTGACCCCCTCAAAATTATACATTCATTGTCCATTACTTAAATATACTAAATTGACTTATTTTTAATATATATTTAACTTATATTATATTTAAAAATGTAAATTGTAAATGTTCACACATGACCCCCACTCAAACTTATACATACTAAATTGGCTTATTTTAATATATATTTAACTTACATTATAAATAAAAAATATAAGTGGTAAAATTTCCTAAATGACCCCCCTCAAATTATATATTTATCTAAATTTACACTAAGATAGACTACTTTTATATATATGTATATATGTGTGTGTATATGTGTATGTGTATATATATGTATATATTCATCTTATATTTGATTTTAAAATGATAACTCTTAAAATTCCTAAATGACCCCCAAGCTATATACCCGTGGTAATTTCATAAAGATATCAAGGTACATTCGCCGTTTATCATTATTGTTATTTTAACATTACTGCTACTATCATTAGTACTACTATTACATTTTATTGATTTCATTGATTTTATTTTCCCCAGTAACCGCACTAAACTGATTGTATTATTAAAGTAATTATTATTTCTTAAAAATAAAATTTTAAACAAAATTATCGATTTTGGGATTCCCCTATCTCTAAATTTAGTTTCAATGGCCCTATCTTCCAATAAAATTACGGAAAATCACTAAAATCTATTTTTAGTAACACCCCCCCCCCTGAAAACGACATCAATATTATTAATTTAAATTATATCCATATATGTATATATGTGTGGGTATATGTGTGTGTGTATATATTTATATGTATATGTGTGTATATACCAATATCAAATTCACAAAATATAATTTAAAATTATTCTAAATACGCCCCAAGTTATACTACGAACAGTACTAATATTAAAATTACTAACTTAGGTTATATACATGCAGTTATTTAATCCCTTAAGAATTTTTTTTATTTCAAATGTTCTTAATTACTTCCCCCCCCCCCCCCAGGTTGAATAATATTTAAGATCATAGTATTAAATATCAATATAGAATATATACAGATAGATTAAATTTCAAACATCAAAATTTATAATTTTCATAAATTACCCCCCCCCCCCCCAAGTTATATATTAATCGGGATCGTGTTAATACTACTAATTAGCTAAGGTATACTCTATTATTAATTAATTGGGTAATTTACTAATGCAAAGAGCCAAACTACATTTAAATTTATTACATTTATTAAATACAAGCAAAAAATTGCGAAAGATAAAATCAAATATACTTACCAGAAGCATTCTATCGTTTTATTTTAGCATCATTTAGTGTCAAAATACGACTAAAAAAAATTGTTCATTCAAAACGCTAAAATATTACCAAAATCATCTACAGAAGAGTAAAAATTATTACTAAAATATTACTAAAATATTACCGAAATCCGTAACACAAAATCAGTTCACAATGTTGAGAAATTATACGATCCATTTAAATTTCCCGATAAAAATGTTGAATTCCTGAAATAGTCATAAAATACCAACTAACCGGTTCAAGGAGAGGGACTTTGTAATTCAAGGGTATGAGTTACAAATCCGGGCATAAATGAACCTCAATCCTGGTACAGACCGACATTATGACGGGCCGTTTTGCATCCGTATCTCTAAATATGGGGGATTAACTAAGTGATTACGCTGAACCGGACAACCCGCCTAAGTGATGACAAATTGAGAATCTACGAGGGATTCTGACAATTTGCCAAGCACCGACAGAGCTGAATTGTTCAGCGATATATATTTAAAATGAAAAATATTAAATTTACCATTATAAATTTTAAAAAAAAAATATTTCAAATTATCAAAATTATGTTAATTATAAATAGGTGATTTAAACACCTTGGATTAAATTTTTATTTCTATTATTAATTGAAAATTTAATTTTTAAAAGGAAAAGAAATATGGATAATTAAACTCAACTTTAATTTAATCTGGATTGCCTGAATTAAAATTAAGTATTAATTTTTGGTATTTTGATTGAACGGGAAATTAACCCAACATAAACCTGAATTATGTGTGGTGTTTTAATAAATAATTATTAACTTTCACTAGAGAGTTGACATGAAACATGTGCGTGTGTGCATGAATTGGAAAAAATGATGTATGTGGGAGATAAGGGGGATGAATAGGGTATGGTATTGGGAAGACAATCTGGTGAAGGGACCAGGCCAAATCGGACACAAGCCTTCTATCGGCAGTCCGTGAACCCATAGGAGTGTTCGACAATTACAGTGCAAGTAGTGCGCTCACTTTTTGCGAGCACTCACCCTCTTGATACAGTACCAACGTTGATCGCTCAACGGGTATCAAGCGGTAAACAATGTTGTATCTTGGGTTACGCTGGTAACAGCACTAAAGAGCAAAATATTTGATCATCAGTAACCCACCACACGTAAAAATATTGTATCGAGTCTGTTAAATTCGTTTTTATCAACTATGGGTCTTATTCGGAGTTCGTGATCGATTCTTATGTGCTAAACTTCAGTTACGTTTTCTCGATGCCAGATTATATAATTTTTTGAAATGAAATTAAAATGAAATTATTAATAAAAAAATTAAGAAAAATTTAATGAATAGTTCTAGTAGTGGAGCTCACATACTCATGGATTTTCAGCCAGTGTACACTACTAACATAGTTTTTTCCGTGGTTACATGGATGGTAGAAAGTTAAATAATCATGAAGGAAGAGTTACTGACAAATCTTTAAGCAACCCTAGAACATTTAAACAGCACACCCATTAAACGCCAACACAAAGTGCTATTTGTTGGTAACCGAATAAACCACATTTTATATATTTTACATTATATTTTCTACATATTTTTTCATTTGACTCATTTTTGTATATTTAAAAGAAATTATTAAATAAATGAATTTTATATCAAAGTCCACATTTTACCCTTTCGTGATGTTTCCAGCGTAACCCAGAATAATATGATTGTCGCACCAGCTTAATACCGTTTGAGTGATCAACGTTGATACTGTATCAAGGGTTGGAGTACCAGCAAGAAGTGAGCATGCTCTTGGATACTAAAATTGTCAGTACTTTCAGGGGGCCCACGAACTGCCGATAGAATGCCTGTATCCAATTTTCCATTAAGTCCCTATTCTGCTAATTTCTTTCACCTATGACCAGGCTTCTACTTCCATATCCCTACCCGTATAAGCTCACGCATGTAATTATTTAACTGCTAATACCACCTTACTACTTGTTTGCGCATTGTATGCCCGGTCCCACTTCTAGGTTATTTTATCTGACTACATCTATTTTCTTCTACACTGAGCCTAGGTTTTAATTATTTCTATACTGTTATGATAGTTCTACATGGATTCCACCTTAAATTAAAACCGGTCTTTATCATCTATTCCTAAATTTTAAGTTAACTGTATTCTTATAAGAAATTTAAGAAAATTTTCCCTCAAGATATTGTCATGCCTACTTTAATATCCAATTAATTTCATGCTTAATTTGGTATATTACTAATTTACTTTATTTTAGTAATTGACTTGACTTAATTGAATCTAATTGTTTAAATTTTTTACTTGTTATTATGTATATACGCGCGTTATTTAGACAGCGTATTTATAAATATATAAATATGTATTTCTAATTATATAAAAATATTTTTTGGACAAAGTTATACTCTTGTGGTCCATACTTTCCTCAGTTGTGACTGCTCAAAGAGACACAAATGTCAATTTATAGTATTTTCGCCTCATTGGATTTTAGCGAGCGGAAATTTGGATTGGCCGTCGGGTAATTTTATTTAATTTAATTGCACTAACTGTCCCTTAAGAAGTATGAGGAAGATTGATTCATCGAAATGGAAAAACAGACCCAAATAAATTAACGATTATGTGCTCACGCGGTAAATTTATCGTTTTGATTAATTCTCACTGGAGCAACATGCCTTTGAAATATTTGTACGCAGAATTTTGTTGTGATCCATAAGAATTATGACCTTAATTTTGAAATGTAAATAAAATAAATGTTAGATTTGTGTTAATATTTTGAATTTTGTTAATATTTCTGAATTTTATATGGAATTTTTATGACGTAACGCACGTGAATATCTAATCTGGGTCGTACTAAAGACCCGATACGACTTGTGCACAGGTTCGACAAAAGGGATTTTGATTTTTTCGATGGGTTAATAGTTGTGGCTTTGGGAGGAGTGATTGGCTATCGACCGGGGAATTGCAATGCAAGTGTATGGGCCAACTGGCTATCATCTGGTTTTTTGCTGATGTTGGGTCATCGATGAAAAAGCGGGGGGGGGGTGGCGGGTTTGGTAAAAATATATTTTTGTCTTTTCCAGCGACTTCATTCGTTGGATGTTTTATTTTTGTTCTACTATATGCCGGATATGTGTGTTGTGCACCGACACATTCCGTCACAATCCTAACTTTGCGTCTAAAAATCAGTTTTAGCCCAACAATAAACAAAAATATATCTGATGTATTAAAAATATTTATTTAATGGTCACTATGGCTGTTTCATTAGAAATAATGCTATTGTTTTTTTCAAAACTAAGAAACTTCATTGTATGGAATTAACACTGCTCACAAAACAGGTTTAAATTGTATAATACACGCACAACTCTTTTAGAGTTCCATATTTTAGAAAAAGTTATATTGCATGAAAGAAAACTCATATAAGCGGCGAGATTTCATTCCTGTTCAAATTTGCACAAACAGGCTTTTCTCCAAACGTCCGATGCTTCTCAATGGCAATACTTTACTCAGGATGTCTTAATAGCTACCAAAGTTATTAATTATTTTTATTAACTTTCATAGTAAAGAAAATGAGTCACAATTATTTTATTTTTTATTAACTATTTCTCACACCTGACACGCACCCCGGGTAGTGTAAGAAGTATTTTGGCAATAACTGGGCTATATGAAAGAAAAGATATTATACTCGTATCATCACTTCGATCAATCCGGTTTATTCTACAAATTCTTTTGAGACGTGGATTAACCAATTATTGTCACTCTTGTATTGTTTTATTTCTTATTTATATGTTTTCATTTTCTTTTGATTTTTGATTTTTATTAATTAATTTATTAATCATACTTTATTTATTTTTACATGTTTGTTATTTTGTGGTTTAATTGATGCTTTTAATTAATTTTGAATATACTTGGCACAGCGCGTGCCATGTTACTGGTGCGTTGGAATAAACTCAGGAATTATTGAATTTTAGCCCAACAAAAATTTGAAATGATTTTTTTATCGTAAAAGTTGTGTTGGTAATTTGTGTAAAATTAATCTATTACTACTTAAAAATAAAAATATTCAATAGTGAAAAACAAAATTTTAAGACCTTACAAGATATATAAACCCGAGTGTGTAATTAAAACCCATAAAATCATGTTTCCATTGACCTTTTAATAATTAAAAAATTTTCAAAACACAAAATTTTCAAAAGTATAAAAGGAAATCTTTACAAATTTGGAAATGTCAATAAAAATTAAGGTTGTTTAAATTAATAAATATAACATTTCGTCAGAAATAAATTATTTGAATTGTTACTAATAGATTATCTATTATACTTTATTTAATTACATTTTATAATATTTTAAAATTATTTATAAATTTAACATTTATTTAATTAAAGTATTGATTTAAAAATCATTTTAAACATTAATTTTGCTGAGAAAGATGTTATATTTATGTTTCTTCTATATTTTTCTTTGGATAATATTGATAGTTATGCCATTGATAATGTTAGCGATTTGTCAAAATGTTGATTTTGTCTCAAAATTTACACGTAAATTTCTAACTTGAAATCCAGTAAAAAACTTTCTAGATTAGGATATGGATTATTCGAAAAACGATTATTAAGTTTTACAATGGGACTTTTATTAGGAGATGTATTTTTAAATATCATGCCAATGGTGTGGAGAAATTATAAAGGTGAGAAACATTGATTTTTGTTTATTAATGTCTTTTAAAATGCTAATTTTATATACTATCATATAAATAAAGTGATTATATTTTAACAAAGTTACATGTAATTACTGACTAGAAAAAATCCTCATTTTCAACATTTAAGTTATGTTAGTATTAATTTTATCCACAAAACTGTCATCATTTTGAGACCAGCTTTGAATAGCACTTTGGAAACTAACTTTGAATTTTCTATATGTACAGTTGATCATTGCATTCTGTGAACCTTGTTCCAATTTTTGTTCAAGATGTGTGATGTATAGTCCTTAAGGAAATGGATGCTGCATTAAAATAATCAAAATCAAGAGTTCTATATCTCTGATTCGAGTAACTCTCAATATATTGTCCACATTTTAATACATTGATGCTATGGCCACAAAATTGTGTGTTAGTATATCGAACTTTACATGCTATTAGAAATTGTATGCATATCGGGAAACTTTTTGTTTCGATTGCTTGGCTACCTAAAACACATTAACCGTTTGCGGACGATAGGCCAGCAGTCCTGGCCTTAAATTGCTTATACGGTTGCAAACGGTAGGCCAGCAAATTTTGGCCACGAATTTTGTTCCAGATGTTTAACAATGTATAACAATGTATTAACCAGCTGTGCCGGCCAAACTTTAAAAAAGTCATACTACGATATCAAGCATTCGTATACTAAAAAAATTTATGCTAAAAAATAATAAATTAATTTCGCCCGTAAACGGTTAAAACAAAATTTATATACAGTCTTTCATTATAAATATATACTATATTGGTACAGTGATACACACAATAATACAGAAAATCTACGTCATTATATCCTCAATTATCATTAAAATTGATTTATAACGTGTTTTACACTAAAAACATTAAAAATAACGAAATATATTTTGGTTTGTGACGATATTTTACTGAAAGTGGATTGGCCGTCAATGTGTTAAAAAAAACTTCAAAATATTTTATTATTTTACATATTTATTTCTCGAGAAATATTATTTTAAACAAAAAGATATAATAAATCATTTGGAAATAAAGCATCAGTAAAAGCCAACCAGAAATCTCTAGATATTATAGATTACATAAACAAGTTTCAAAATGTTATTATTTTAAATTGGTATTTATTTTCTAGTTTTTGTAAATTCAGTAAAAATTGTTGATAAATTGTTTGAGTTGTTGATAAAGAATGGTTATTCAAAGTCATTATATTCAAAATCTACTGATAAATTTATTAAGAATTCTAGGGATCCGNCAGTTTAAACAAAAAACATTGTATTCGCATATGAAACTGAAAGAAAGTCATTTATCACATTCTTAAATTTGTTAATTCAGCGCAAAAATAAACATGTGAAAGAGATTTATAGAAAACAAACTGATACTTTCTATACTTCTGAAAGTTTATGTGAATTTCAGGTAATAATGAATGTAATGATGATCAACCTAAATTTGTGTTGGTATTGCTGTACTTAGAAGGATTTACAGATTATAAGATTTATAAAATATAAGCAAGCAGCTGGAAAATTCAAAATATAAAATTGTGTCTAATTCATGTTATGTTTATTGATAAATCTAAAACTCTGATTGGACTGTGTTCGGATCTCGTTTATCGATTTACAAGTAATGAATACAATTATACATACATTGAAGAGACTTACTATCAGCTCTATATTCGAGTTCTTCAATATTATCGACCGAAGGGATTGATCAATATTATTGACTACAATAAGAGCGGTTTGAGTAAAATAGGCTTGCTTGATTTTAAAATATTAAATATTAAAATAAATATTACTTTTTTTTAATAATTATTGATAACGTTATATTTTTGTTAGGATTTGTTGAAAATTCGAAACGTAATGTGCAAAATTCTGTGAATACTTGTGTTTTGAATATTTTCAATAGTTTTGATATTGGATCAAATACATCTAATATATAAAGATGAAAGTTTGTTTGTTTGTTACCCTTAGAATTTCCCACCGTCGGACCTAGGGTGCTGAAATTTTGCATGTAACCCTCATTTGACTCGAGACAGGTCATAAGCTATGTTTCAACCCCAGAACACCACCCATAGGGTACCCTAAGTCGGTTTGTTTGTCTGTTCGGTCAGCAATTTACCATATAAATAATAATTTATTATATGCTTGCTACTTGCAGTTGAAAGTAAGATAATTTAGTCAAAAGTTTTCAAAGCAGAATTCAAACATGGAGAATTTGAATTTTATTTGATTAGCGAACCAGTTTGCAATTGGAAAAATATTGCCAGTTATTTTTCGATTTAAATTGGAGTGCGTTTTCGAGTTTACAAATTGTGAATTAAACATGGAATTGAAGCTGTTATAAAATTAATACTGCAACGTAATAACATCATTAAACAAAAAATTAATTTAAATGAATTATTATAATAAATGTAAACTCGGGCGAAGCCGGGTACAACAGGTAGTTGAATATATATATATATATATATATATATATATATATATATATATATATATATATATATATATATATATATATATATATATATATATATATATATATATATATAAATTAAAATAATAAATTAAAATTATAATAAAATATTCTAGAAATTTTTAAATGTATTTATTGAAAATAGTCTTAACAGGAGAATTATTGATTATTGGAATTAAATAAAATTTTCTTAAAATTTATGTAATTTGTTTATTAAATTTATAATATTTATAGGTTTTTCTATCTTATCTGATAATGAGAGTAAATCCGTCGAAATATATCACAAATCGTGAGGCTTTCTAATAATTAAATCATTGTCATGTTTAATCGTTTTCCTTTGGCTGGATTAACAAGTCTAAGAACATAATGAATGGTAATTATTGGTAACATGTGATATGTGAAGCTTTGCTAATAAGATCATAGGATCCGAAAGTTAATTTAAAATTGCTGTGAACACTTTGTAGGAACAATACCAATATTTAAAAAGTATTCATGAGAAAATTTGATAATTCCATTAGGTGAGCTTCAAACACTGATAACACCAAAATATGTTAAAAAAACAGAGAGAATGATGTTGCTTAAATGATATGTTCGGCAGAGATCAAATGGTGTTGTATTGAGGATTATAATATTGACTTTTGGAAATGATATATCTTTGGATTGAACTGTAGATCATATAGAACTGGAATATACCAATGAGAAACCAATACCAGATTTTTACCACAAATTGCTGCAATTCCAGAGTTTTGAATTCATGTTGAAATAAAAGGTGGTAATGTTCGAAAAAGATTGAATGAATGAATATTTGTTTTCGTTGTTTAAATTAAGCATCATCCTATGACTAATTTGTTTCATTATTTTTAATTACTAAAACGTAATTCAACCTAAATCTTTTAAAATACCCATGATGGAAAACAACGACAATGAGACCAGGAGGCGTAAAACCAGAACGATACTAACTGCAAAAGATCTTGAAACGATTAATGCGATCCGTAAAGATGGTAATTCTTTCGTAAAAATCGCCCAGAATTTAAATCTATCAATTATAACTACTCAGAAACGATTTGTGGAGATTGAAAGGTGTAAGGTTGAGGACATTAACTTATCGACTTTGATTTAGAAGAAGGGCAGGGCCGTTTGAATTTTTAACATGCTTTTACAGTTGCAGACGACCCACTTTTAACGCAAAGTGGAATGAAGAAAAAATTGGAAGAAAATAATATTAAAGTGGAATGAAGAAAATATTGGAAGAAAATAATATTAAAGTGGAATGAAGAAAAAATTGGAAGAAAATAATATTAAATTAAAAGATGTAGAGATAAAAAGAAAAGAGTAAAAATGTACATGAAAAAGTGAATGATGAACGAAAGTTCTTTTTCGATAAAATATAAAAATACTCCAAATTCTAAATTATTGCATCTCGACGAAACAGGACTTAATCTTCACACAATGATGAATTACGGATATTCACCGAAGAATTCCCCGGTAAATGTTCTTGTGAAACCAAGAGGAAGGATTGTAAACTGAATGGTTTTGATTTCTAATGAACGTATATTAAAATATAAATTAATACACGGGGTTTATAATGAGAGTAGTTTTCAGGATTTCATGAATGAGTCTGTGGAAGAAGGTATTGATTTTAGAAATCAAATTGTATTGATGTATAATGTAAGATTTCACAAAACTGCTTCGATAAGAGAGTTTTTTAGTTCAAAAAACATTGCTTTTGATTTTATACCTCTCTACTCACTCGCATTAAATCCAATTGAAGAATGTTTTAAGGTAAGATATTTTAATAAAAGACCACTACCACAGACGAATTCGGATATTAAACAGTTAAAAATAACGACCGACGAACATCATATATATATATATATATATATATATATATATATATATATATATATATATATATATATATATATATATATATATATATCAAAAAAAAGGTATTTGAGAGGCGATAATGATGGTTATATCCTCGAAAGTTTATGGTGGATCAATATCCTTCAACGGGTGTTCAAATTTAAATGTTTTTTCATTCAAAAATAATATAATATATATATATATATATATATATATATATATATATATATATATATATATATATATATATATATATATATGTGTGAACAAAGACATCTATTTTTAGAACAAAAACAATGACTCATCCGATGACTTATAAAAACAAGTCTCCACTAGAACAAAGACATTGACTTATCGTAAAATATTTAAAAAAATTATATCATTGTTCCAGCGGTGACCTACTTTTTGTGGCAAACCAAAAGTTATTGTTCCTATCAACCGATTTTATTGAACGATGACTTATTTTAAAGCCCAGTGCAAGACCTTTTTAATGAGATATCATTACTAGATTTAAAGTTATTAACGCGCGCGGGAGTTATTATTATTATCAATATTATTATTATTATAAATATTATTATTATTATCAATATTATTATTATTATCAATATTATTATTGCAAATATTAGTGAAAAACCTAAAATATTTTTACACACATAAGTTATGGGGTAGAGAATTATTGTGTTTGCAATAATTAAGGGCAAAAATATGAAATTTTATCAAAATTTCTTAAATTTATGAAAAATAAAATTATCAATAAGGAGCAATAATTTGAATAAAAAGGGAAACATTTACATACATTCTATATCACATTCGATATGTATTGCACATGCCTTGTTTAACATGAGTGTATATGCTTAATATGTGATTATTATTATTATTATTATTATTATTATTATTATTATTATTATTATTATTATTATTATTATTATTATTATTATTATTATTATTATTATTATTATTAAAATAAACAGTACAAGCTTTGTGATACCCAGTGCAAATCCCAATAATAGACTAGTTTCGAGCTTTTGGCTCTCATCAGTACTATGCGGGAGACACGAAGATTTCTCTTCGCGCCAGGTAAGTATACAATATTGTTGATTCAACTCTATTGCATACTTTCCCCGGTACACTGGAAATCACATCGCTTGAAAAATAGCTTGGTCACAGAAAAAAATCTGTAAACTTGTAAACATGGCGTATGAAAAATCATAATCACCTCTGCGGACTAAAAAATTAGTCGATACACAGAAACTGTTTACAAGTGCATCCGATTACCTTTAGCATTTTTGACTTTCAAAGTAATGGTGTAAAATATTTTTGTCGGATGTCTCACTTGAATAAAATAAACAGTACAAGCTTTGTGATACCCAGTGCAAATCCCAATAATTATTATTATTATTATTATATCACATTATTATTATTATTATTATTATTATTATTATTATTATTATTATTATTATTATTATTATTATTATTATTATTATTATTATTATTATTATTATTATTATTATTATTATTATTATTATTATTATTATTATTATTATTATTATTATTATTATTATTATTATTATTATTATTATTATTATTATTATTATTATTATTATTATTATTATTATTATTATTATTATTATTATTATTATTATTATTATTATTATTATTATTATTATTATTATTATTATTATTATTATTATTATTATTATTATTATTATTATTATTATTATTATTATTATTATTATTATTATTATTATTATTATTATTATTATTATTATTATTATTATTATTATTATTATTAGTATTATTATTATTATTATTATTATTATTATTATTATTATTATTATTATTATTATTATTATTATTATTATTATTATTATTATAGTCAGAGTTTATCCAACAAGATATTTTAATTAAATTATATAAATTGAATTGAAAGAATTTTTCAAATAATTAAAACAAATATTTTCCGAATTTTTAAATTTTAAATTCGAATAAAAATCTAAATGTTATTTCAATCAAATATGTATTTACTTAAAAAATTTTGGCGTAACTCAAGTTATTCAAGTACAGGTTTTATTTTTCTAATAAATTTTCAACAAAAATTAAAATTTAAATAAAAATTAAGACAACTCAAAATTACTTTATGCTAATCTGTAATTTATGTTACTATCAAATATTGTGGATTTCAGTGAAAAGCAATCAGAACTTGCTTATAGCAGGCCTATGGACAATTGGTGGATTAATCACTTTCTTTATTTGCGAAAAGTCATTAAACATAATTGGGATCACCGTTGGCCGAGTATGTTTGTTTTTATTTACTGAATAAATGAATTTTATAAATAACACAAATAAAAACAATTAGAGTGCTGATATGACATTGAAATGCCACGATCAATCGGTTTTGAATCACAATTCCAACAACAACAACAACAACAACAGCAACAATCATGCAATAAAAACGAAAAAATTATTTTCGAAAAAAATAAAGGTTTATTTGAAGTATATATCTTTTTTCAATTACCGAATATTTTGTCGCAAAGGAAATCGGTTATCTGGCTTTAATTGTTTCTTGCCTTGAAAACTTATTTTATGGTATTCTAATGGGGACAGCTTTCACATTGACAGGAAAGGTTTCATCGTTTTTTTATAACTAGATAGGTATTTAATAAAAATGGCATTAAGATCGGGTTGTTCACAACGCTCTGTGTTCTTATTCATGAAATACCCTATGAATTAAGGGATTTCGTCCTTTTAATCCACTCAGGATTCGATATCTACCACACAGTTTTGTGCCAAGTATTTATATTTTTTTGATTAATAGATCGAATGAACTTTAGATAACTTTAGAATCATTTAAAATGTAATTAATTAAATAGATAAATATAATAATTCTGAAAATTCTATGCTGAATAACCAAATTTTTCAACCTAATCAAATAAAGAAACAAATGTCAAAATTTATCTATAAATATTTGTAAAATCTTAATTTTTTTTTGTTCACCTTTGATCTGTTTTCTATTTTTGATATTTTATTTATTTTCATTATGACGAAAAAGATCAAAAATTAATTTTCTATACAACACAAATTTTCGGTTTTAAAATCCAATTTTTAATCGTTTGTGATGTAAATAAATAAATATCAATAAATTGAAATATTGAATATCAATTTTTAAATTGATATTTAATTATTTTAAATTTCATGAATAATTGTATTTTGTTGATATACATAGAATCTAAAACAAGAGAACCTTTTCCAAAAGGAAAATAAAATATTCAAAATGAAAGATCAACTAAATTTTGTATTCGAGTGAACTGTTCAAACTTAAATATTTATTTGAATTATGTTTCCAAAAATACAAGTGGAAATCAATAAAACTTATTTTCTTTTTTATCGACGCTTTTACACTTTTCTTTATCTTGATTGCGGTTAGGTTAGAAAAAAAACAGCATACAAAATGCTTTCAAATTTAATGTTTATAGGCATTACCAACTTAAACAACAAATTTAGGAGGCAAATTTAAAATAATATGACGAGGGGTATTTATTTGCATTTTTAAAATATTTATCAATCCTTTTAATTTCAGCATGGGTTCCACAGCGCCACAAAAAGAAACCGAACGAAAAAGAAAGAGAAAAATTATGGAAGAAAGAAGATTGTTCAACGAAAAGTGGACAGATGACTACTTTTTTGTTGAGGCAAATACTATGACAATGTACTTAATCTGTCGGGAATTTGTAACTGTTTTCAAAGACTAAAATTTAAAGAGGCATTATACGCAAAAACTTGCTAGTAAATTTAATTCATATCAAGGAATGTGTTGTAAAGACAAAATAGCAGAATTGAAAAAGTCTATCATCTCAACAAAGTATTTTTAAAAAATTTACAACTCAAAAGTATTCTACCGTTTCAAATTTGATAGCACAAAACTCTAAACCATTTGCTGATGGTAAGTTTATTAAGCTATGCATGGAAAGCGTTGCAGATATAATTTGCCATGATAAAAAAGAAGAATTTTCTAAAATCAGTTTGTCTCACCAGACAATAGCCAGGCGAATTGAAGAAATCGGAAAATCTGTCGAAGCAGGTTTGGAGAGAAGAGCAGCTAATTTTAAATTTTATGCTTTGGCGATAGACGAAAGTACTGATGCTACTGACACAGCTCAATTGGCAATTTTTATTATAGGTATTGATGAAGAATATAAGAATATAAGAATGTCACTGAAGAAATGGCTTCTTTAGTGCCATTAAAAGGCACGACTAAATCAATAAATTTGTAAGAAGCGGTGAAAACTCACTAAAACGATTTTCTTTGTCCGTTGCGAATATGCCTGGAATAGTAACTGATGGTGCTCCGGCAATGGTAGGTAAACGAGAAGGACTTGTAAAATTAGTAGAAGACGATGCATTTACCGCCCAAAATTTACGTTTTCTGAAATATCACTGTATAGTACATCAGGAAAATTTATGCGCAAAATGTTTAAAGATGAATAACGTGATACCGATTGTCATCGATGCTGTAAATCTTAAAATTATGGATGCGGAATATGGGGATATCATATACTTTTCGGAAGTTAGATGGTTAAGCCGGGGAAACATGTTGAAAATATTTTATGATTTGCGAAATGAAATAAAGTCATTTATGGAATCGAAAACGAAATTTGTGCCCCAACTTGACAATGAACACTGGCTCACCTGTTTGACATTTTTAGTAGACTTGACAACTCATTTAAATGAGTTAAATTCGCGTCTTCAAGGTAAAGACCAACTTATAAATACAATGTTTCAAACCATATCAGCATTTGAAATGAAACTGAAATTATGGCAATCACAAATTAAGGCAAACAATTTTATGCATTTCAACACGTTGGCGAAATACGGTTCTCTGAACAACGAAAAATATGTAACTTTTTTTTCCGATTTGATCCAGGAGTTTCAGAATAGGTTCCAAGATTTCCGAAAAAATTATCTACTTTTTGGTATATCTGGGACTCCTTTTCAGTCGAAATTAACTTATTACCAACCAATTTTCAAATAGAATGCAGAGTTACAATCTGACATTCAACTTAAAGAAAAATTTCATCAAGTCCCTTTACTCGACTTTTATAAGATATATCTTTCCAAAGAAAAATATCTCTTGCTTCACAACCATGCCCTATTTATGTCATCGCTATTTGGAAGCACCTACATTTGTGAGCAGTTATTTTCACGGATGAAGTCACAGATGCATCACCATCGAAGCAAATATTGATGCATTAGTATATCAAAAACCTTTGGAATAAGAAATTAATAAATATATAAAATACATAAATATGTTAACTATATAACATAAGTTTTATTTTCTCATCAGCCATTATTATTGTAAGTGAATTTTTTTGTGTGGCCCAAAACAACTCATATTGTGTCTAATGTGGCCCAGGGAAGCTAAAAGGTTGGACACCCCTAATTTAAACTGTTGTTTTTAAATTGTTAATAATATTAATTAAACTAATTAACCACTTTAGTTAATTAACTTAATTACATTTTCACTGTATATGTGTTGTTTCATATCTATTACTAATTATTGTTACTAAATTTTTATAGCCAGTATTTAATTCAATATTAAAAGTTATCAAGGTGCCTCAGGAGACCTGAAATTTTTGTTTAGAAATTGTCAAAATTTGAGTAAATAGTTTTTTGATAAAAATAATAAAGTTTATTGTAACTTAAATGTTTTTGCAATTTTATAGGTAAATTTCTAAGAAAACGGTTGGCAACAGGGGTGAAATAGAATACGATATAATTGCACATAACATTGATAACAAACTCTTAATAGTTAACCCAGCATTCTGATTTGAGATTTCTTTAAGTCGATGTCAATAACTTTACATTTACAAAACAAATTTCAATATCCCTTTATTCTTATTTTAAAATGAATCTTCCGAATTTTTTAACATCTTTCTAATGCTTTTTCCATTGGATTTTTATTATTGTTTTATTTATAAAATTTAAAGTTTTCAAATTCTGAATCTTCACACTTGTAAAATCTGCGTTGATGTCTGTTAAAAGACTTTGGAGACATACGATTTATTAATGCTAGAAACTGATTATCCCTCCGGAGGAAGTAATTATATTGTAAGTATCATGTGCAAGATACACACATGCATCAATAATAACAATACATTACATAATAATCAAACATACAAATTCAACATACAATAATATTATTTCAAATAGGTATTATTTACAGTTTCCTACAATGTCAATTGTATAAGAATCCATATGGTGGTCCAGACCTTTTTTTCAACTTTCTGCCGCTTATTTGTCTCTAATTATATTTACCAAAACATAATTGTAACATAATTATGTTTTGATAATCTCGAGTTTGATTTGAATAATATAATTAAGGTTTTTGAAATTCAATGTAATTTCTATATGAAAGCCTGTTTTTTGCCCTTTTTCATTTTATCGATAGTATGTAAGAAACTAGAGTTTGAAATCACAAGATTTGATTCATGTTTGGATCAAATTTTTATATTGATAACCTTTTGTGCCATTTTAATTTCGAGAATTATATTGTTATAAATATATTGCCGAACCACCAGATTACATTATTTCAGTAATTGTTTTGAGTAAAAAGTAATGTGGTATTTTTGAGCAAAAGAAACTAAAATAAAATTTAAAAAAGTCGTATTTTTATTAAATTATATATTCACCATTTTGTACAATTATTTTCTGCCTTCTTGCAAGTTGATTAAAAATGCCATCATCCCAGAATATATTTGGTTTCTGAACGAAAACTGTTCAAGGTGCATTTGACATTCTCCTAAAGATGTGAAAGTTTTCTCATTTAAATAATTTTGCAAATATTGAAATAAATGAAAATCAGAATATTTAAAATGTTGGGTTAAGAATCAATCTTCATTTTAATTTTTTTGTTTTTTTTAATTAAGTAATTAAATGGTCAACTGAGACCACCCACATAACACGCAAAAAGCACAGAGAACATATTAATGATCTGGTCTCGACTAATAGTGATGGTTCCAGTTTTCTCGCCTACGCCTCTTAAAATGTTAATCATGTTCCAAATATTTTTGAGTAGTCAGTTAAAGATCCGATATACGTGTTCCCCTGTCATCAAAAATGAACCAGGATAATTCCTTTCCTTAAAATTTAGTTGTGGATATGAACAGCAAATCCAATACTCTGAAACCATGTTTTTTTCTGTGCTTATAAGAATGCACAAAACTCGCTACTGAAAGAAGAGATCCTAATATTAAAGGTGAAAATTGATCATCTGGAGGAAACTTGGTTCACTCCCCTCCAGATAAAAGAGAGGAATAAAAAAATCCATCGCCTGAAGTACTGCTGTGATAGTCTAATCAAGGAAAGCAAAGCCCAGGGTGTCTTTATACAAGAGCAGTCTCAAGCTGTGTATCAAGTATATACAGCCCGCGAGCTCGAGACTCACATTTCAGGACTCAGGGCTGACGAGAAAGCCCATATTGTTCAATCTTACCACCTCATGTCGGAACTAATGCTCCCAACGTCCCAACCACGGCCATAGTAAACATGCGTCTCGTGGCGGCACCACTCATAGATTTGAGTGTGCCTACCCAAGTACCCGCAGTTCACAAGCCCAAGAAACGAAATTTATCCAAAGCCGAAAGAAACGCAAAAAAGCGGGCAAGAAAAGCAAGCGATTGGTCCAGATCTGCAACGCTATCTATCTTCCAGACCTTACCTTGGAGCTTCCGGACGAAGCAGATATACTGTCGGCAGGAGAAAATGAGTTCGAGTTGGATGCTTCACTGACAGATATCGAACAAAATGGCTGGTAAAGCCTCTCCAATTTTCTAAACAACTTAGCTCTATTTGTGTTCATACTTATGTTTATAAATCAAATGTTGCTACATCAATATAATAAATTTTCTTTGTTATTGTTTTTCATCTTAATAAATTCCTCTTTCTGTTGGATAAAGTTAAATGAGATGGGAGCGGCTGGAGTGAACTTCATGTTAAACTTTTCCACCTTCGAGGAAAAGTGAATATTCGGACGTAAGACCTTCTAACGGCAGTCGAGGACCAGTTAAAAACTCAGGGGGAGTAGTTGTAAAGCAGCAGCTCAGCTGCCCCCTATTGTTCAACGACAGTTGGCAGCACAAACATGACGGTTGTCATGGTCACACTGATCAAAACACCATAAGTCATGGGCGTTTATTTACAGAGCCAATCAATGATCCGCCTATCAATCCTATTTTCCGTTCCCCTAAACGCCAACAAAAATAATATTCATCCATCTAATTAATACAAAACTCCGAAAGTTTTTCAAATAATTTCATTCATCTATTTAAAATTTTTTATAGTGAAATTTTATGAATTTTTGTTTTTAAGAAAAATAATGTTATCTAAATTAAATAAAATATTTAGTATTTTTCATCGTCATGGAAAATCATTGGTGGCTTATTGTGCTTAATTGTAGATGAAAGGTTATCAAGTAAATTTCAATGCAAATATATATCTAGTCATGATGTTCTTTAAAGATTTATTAGAATTATGGCTACTTCCAGTGATTGGTGGTGCTCTACTTTATATCGCTCTAGTTATTATGGGACCTTTCATCATCAGTGAGCAATCACCAAAGTAATCATTATTATACAAGCTTTTTAAAAACTTTTATCTATTAAGGGAATCAGGACTTCAACTTTTACTTATATGTGTTGGAATTGCTATTACTGCTTGCATTTCACTAGGAAGCAAATCTGTACCGTTTTTTATAAAATTTTAGTTTAATTTCATTGTTGTGGTAAAAATGGCATCAATATTATTTTAATTTGTCTTTATTTAAAAATAAATTTCTCATTTGAACTATAAATCATATATATATATATAGTATATTTACATATTTCTGAAAGATCTTGTACACTTAATTCAAAATTAACAAGAAATTAGTGATTCTCATGATTCATCATATGATGGAGTATCAAACAATACAATTTTCAACAATCATTAGTTTTTCTTTTAGAAAAACCTTTTAAAAAAACCTTAACACGTCTTGTGAATGTGTTGATAATAATAAAAGATGTATTAAACCAACATTTGTCATAAAATATTACTCTAAAACTATATTAAAATGAACAATTAATGAAATAAACGTGGTGCGCCCTAAAGGTTTTCGGCCTATCCCAGTTAAAACTGTAAACTAACAGACACCGACTTTTTTTGATTAGTATAACATCACTATTTTTCAAACCAATTGACCAATATTTTGATAATTATTCTTTAAATGCGCCCCACATTTTTAGTTATAAAATATTGCTGTATTTTTGATATTTATGCCCAGAAAAATTATTTTCTTCTTTTTAGTCCACAAGAAAAACGTGGTATTTTAAACAGTTTTTTTACATATATTATTTTGTTCTTTTTAGTCTTCTCAAATCTTACAACCGATCTTCTGCTAAAACCAATCTTTTTCATACATACATTTTTTATGCAGAACATATTTTTCTCCTAGATCGCGACTTTTGATGAATTTTTCAGTAATGCAATATATAGATGGAATTTAAAATTAGGTATAATAATTTTTTAAAAATAATAAAAATATTATTGCGTTGCGTCATGCGTGCGTTTTTGACGTAAAACATATTTTTTCTCCTAGATTGAGACTTATGACTTAATCTACAGTAGTGCAATACATAAATGGAATTTGACGACAGATATATTAGCATTTTAAAAATTTTAAAAATGTTTATGTGTTGCGTCATACGTGCGTTTTTCAACTAAAATAAATCGGTTAAGTATAATTAAGTTCTGAGATTATTAAAATATTGTCTTGTCATCGAAAGCAAGCATGTATACAAAATTTCAGCGAAATTGGATTATGGAAAGTGCTTCAAAATTCGATCGAAAGATTTGACCCGAACATACAAGAAAGCAAGTTAAGAAAAACGTGATAATAATAAAAATAAAAAAGTCCATTTCTAACTAGGTGCGAAAATCTTTTGTGCGCACCACGTAATAATTTTTTTAAGTCAAATTTAAATCAGCTCGTGTGTTATTTAGAAAAACAAACAAAGTTACAATTCCAATGTATTCAATAAAGTTCTTTGATTTCGATTAAAACATCGTTATCAAGCCAAATGTCAAGAACTTCAAATTGCATTCATCAATTAAAGAGGAAATAAAACAAAATTAACCGAGCATTCCTTAGGGGTCATAGCTACACTTTTAGCTAATAAGTTTTGACAAATATCTGCGCAGTTAACATCGAGTTAATTCAATTCTGAAATAATTTTGGCAATACTTCATATAATTTTCAAATTTCAGTTTGAGTTATTAAATTAATTATAAAATTATTAATAAAATTCCAAAAAGTAACAAAAAAAATTTTCTTGAGCATAATAAAATGTATTAAAATCTTGGTGAATTTTATACAAAACCATTGGTTGAAAATTACAGTTTTTCCCATATGAAAATAAGTGAATCATTGACAGAAAAATATTTACCCTACCAGAAAGTGATAATGAAAAAACTGAGCGAAAGATAATAATTACTATTGATAATCTAAATCATTTACCAAAATATTTCAGCACGCAATAATACAATCAACGGAAAATAATTATTTTTATTTATATTTAATTCAAACAATTCCAGTCCGTCATACAATTACATTTCAACTAACAATCATTCATTTTTGAGGATTCTTTCATTAAGTTTATGTAATCCTTCGGTTCTAGCATCATTTATTTCACTGTATTCAACCAGTGGCAAATCTTTTGAATTTTGCCCAACACTAGAAATATTAGAATCGAAAGAAAGAGTTCCCAATAAATCAAGTCCAGGAGTGAATTCAGTCAGATTTTTTGAACTAGGAGAATTTTTCGGAGAATCATAATTGACCGAAGAAAAAGAATCCGATGTGTTTGGATAAACATGAAATCCTTGATTGAGAATTGGTCTATTTTCTAACAGTAAGTTTGTCGCATCCAAATAATTGAGCGTGGACGAAGCTTCATCATTTGTATTATTATTTCGCGCATCATCAGATTTAACAGTTTTTGGAGGTTTGGTTGGCAGAGTTAAATTAGGATTCTGCAATCTAGTCAAAGGCAAAGGATTTTCTGGAAAATTCAATCGTTTTGGAATTTGAGGAGGTTCTGCTCCTTTTAATTCCTTTTGACAAATAATTAAATGCAAAAAAACGATATTTTACTTTAAATGAAACTAAATCATTTGCAAATTCAATATCTTTTGTGGACGAATTAGTATTCGTAGATGAATAACAGCTGCTTGTGCTCGAAGAGTCATCGCTTTTAATTCTTTTCGGTAATTCGAAATTAAAATCATGTTCGGTGGACCTAAATGATATTAGATTTAAAATACTCGTTTTAATTTTATCAATAAAGATATTATTAATAAAAGTAACTCACATTTTATTTAAACAACAATATTCCTCAATTTTCTATGATATTCTTTGTCCCAAATAAATCATATTTTCAATTATTGTAACGAATATTTAATAATTATTCCAAGACAAAAAAGAATTACAGAGAACTACATTTAAAACGCACCATAATGGGACATAAAAATTTACTGAACCACTTTTGGTCAATTCTGAATAGAGTTTATTCAGTATTTATTGTAAATTTTATTCGGCATTAGGGATTGTAAATTTACCGATTTTTTCATTTACCGGGAAATTTTTTTTACTAAAAGATAAAATAAAGTTGACAAAAAAACAAGTATAAATTTCCATTTCACGAATTTTATTTCAAAAATATAAAATATGAAAAATATAAAGATTAATGTATTATTATAAATCTAAACAAACTATAATAATATTGTTGGGTTTTATTAATTCAAGTCGGTAACCTCTGACTCCACGTGTCCTTTTAATCGTAAATAACAAAACAATAAACTACCCAACGTATATTCCTCACAATCCAATGATACAATCAACGACAGAGTTTTACCAGTTTAATCGGTTCTCGGAGAACCGTTCTCCGATAGGCGATGATGCTTTGTCATAATCTTTATCAATATTCATCTTTTAATCGAACTTTTCCTATTTGATCTAGTCCGCTTCCAATTCAATTTTCTTCTCACATCTCAATTATTTCCTAACTCTATCCGTTCGTTTCACTAATTTTCTGATTACCCTAAGCTCAAATTCTTCTTGTCCCTAGCTGACGCAAAATGCCAGTTTGCTCTGATTTTTCCATTCCTTATATTCTCTTCGAAATCGGGATGACAAATTATATAAATATAATATAAATAATCATATCCACTATCGTAAATATCAGAATAAAAATTTCTATCAAAGATTTTTAATTTACCGAATTTACCGAGTGTTTTTTTGCCAATTTACCGGTAAACAATCCTTACTTGGCATATTAAATTATTTTTTTATTTAGTCAGAATTTATTTGAGTATTTTAAGTTCAAATTGTGAATTTGAATGTTTATTATGAAAAGAATTTATACATTACTTATTTTATTGAGCTCAAAGATTTTTCGAGGGAGTATTGTTATAGGTTACGGACAGTTTAGGATGATTAGATTAGCCAAATGAGGGCTACACCCAGATACAGATAATTAAATTGACAACACATTATTTTTATTGCAATTGAATTATGAACTTATCACTGCGTTCTTGTCGAAATCATTAAAATAAATATAAATATTATATGTTCTCGCTATTATAACACTCGACGAATCGCCATTATTATCATTATTAGGACAGTTATTATGCAAATTGCCATTGTGTTTATTGTTATCAGAGTTTTCACCGCTGTTATTATTATTAACATTATTATCATTATTATTATTATTATTATTATTATTATTATTATTATTATTATTATTATTATTATTATTATTATTATTATTATTACTATTATTATTGTTATTATTATAATAATTATTATTATCACATCTAAGATGGTAAGTACTTTATGATGTTATTCATTTGCTAACCTACTATTGCTAATATTACAATGTCGGTACCATTGCAATAATTGCTATATTTTAACCGAGATAACAGAAAACTAAACTAATGATGTATAGTGGATCCTCAAATGGAACACTTCTTGTGGGACGTAGCACAATATACGGCCAAAGCGGCTAGACATTCAAACTGAGCAGAAGCGATGGAACATTCTCTTTCAATTGATGAGAAGTATTAATAATCATGTAGGAAAAACCGAAGATTTTGCAGAGTTATTAGAATTAGACACTAGTTTACCTGAACTTCCAGATATTTCGAAATTAATCAAAGCTATTCAAATTTATACAAAAAAAGAAATGATTTGAAAATGAAATATTTTCAATCGAATATTAAATTAACTAGATCAGTGGTGGGAAAGCATTTTCAAGCAGTGACAAACCAAAATAATTTAATTTTTTTATTGTAATCTCCATCACATTTGTGCTTTTTTGCGGTTGTTGAATCATATTTTGTACTCTGTCTTAAAAATCTCTTCGTTATTAAACTGAAAAATATTAAACTACTGAACTTAAATAAAAAACTTCGAATAAGCTAATTACGTATATATATTAATTAGTTTAATCATAATAAAAAATATTAAAATAAATAAAAACATTGATATTTAGGATTCAATAATTTTTTATGAATTTAAACTTACAAATATTTTTTTTAACCCATTACCTCCCACTGTACTTACATGAGTACATTTGTTAAAGGCGTGATTTCATGTTTTTCTATAATGATTATCCTGGAAGTACTGACACATTTCATTAGTAGTCTACGAAAGAATTCTCCATATTTTTTGTTATAAATGTTCTAATTTACCCAATATTAAAAGTAATTTTTACGTGTAGTTTGCTTTTGGTCGTTAATGGTTTAAACGGGGCATTTTGGCAATTTAAAAACTTTTCCGCGGCATACCAAACACTTGCTGCGACACATTATTTGCCCACCGCTGAACTAGACCGTTAAACTGTACTACTAAGGAAATAATTAATCGCCATTGCGGTAAACATCACAATTTGATAGATGTAAAGGAAATGTTTCAAATACGTTCACATTTTTATATTCCTTGAATTTATAATGATATGAATGAATAAGGAACAATCATAGAAGCTCCATTAACAGATTTCATTGATTCAACTTCTCAAATGGTCGACAACAAAAATAACAAGAAATGCCTATCATATTCTTTGTTTTATATATATTTTTATCCTTTAAAATTCTCTAATTATGACAAAGACAGAAACGATAATTTCGATTTGATTATAACGTCAAATTTAGGCGATATATCTATAAATTTTATTCTTCAATTACATAATGTCAAAATTAAACCAAGAGAGATTATCATGGGCTCAATGTTGGATGTATTGCCTATTAATTGTATCTCCTATTAATTGCTTCCATATTTCCGGATTATATATCGACATCCTAGAAGATTTAATTCCATCTGTTGGTCATCGAAATCCTTATATATGGTAATTTACTTTGTTATAATGAACTTCGAACGTCCATCGTCAATACATCGACGAAACCAACATTTATCCAAACGTTTTATCAATGATTATTCGATGTGTAAGACAGTTTACTATTAACTCCTGCATTTTGATGTGCTCCGTTGGACCAATTCTTGTTTCTCGAATCGGACCAAATTTTATCCTACATTGGACCTTGTTTACCATAAAAAAGATACAAGGTGTGTCTCATTGCATTTGACTGCTCAATGTAATATTTCATTTTCACGTTATAAGGGCAAATTGACGTATACCACAATGGACCAATATTAAATCTTGGACACCTTACACACTTATTCGACGAACAAAATGCCACATTCTATCAACAAAAAATATACTCACGAATGAATGGACTTAGTACTAATACAGAACCAGATCATCCAACCCAACCGTTTCAAACAACAATGAAATAATTATTCATGACCAAAATCTAAATACAATAATAACAATATCACAATGCTTTCACTTCTTCAGTGCAGGCTATTGTAATGTCTAAATTTAAAAATAAACATATTTTATAACTTTGTTTTAAATACACATTTAATTAATTAATTTTAATTATTAAAACGAGTTTCCTATCACAATTTATTCAAATCAATAAAAATATGATTTAGTAGCTATATTCTATTTATTATATTCATCATTACATTATCCTTCCAGTAGACCCTTCGGCTATTACCCTTGTCTTATTTGATGATGGAAACAAGAATTTTACAATATCACTTAAAATTTGTGGTACATTTCTAAAAATCGTACAAAGTATGACTAAAATAAATCGCAATTGGGTTTATTGGTTAACAAATTAATTATCCGTGGTCACACTTGGTTAAACAAATAAATAAATGTAAAATAAAGTAGCGTAACTTACTGAAAGTTTATCGAATCGTTGAATTGATTTTCCTTGAGATCTAATAAGTTATATTCCATAAATAATATATGATTTAACTAATATAAATAAAGGGAAATCAAAAATAAAATGTAGTAAAGTTTAAACTTATCTGTAAACATCTCTTCTATTTCATGAATTGTACAAGAATTAAAGTACAACTTTGCAAACCCACCGCATCAGATTGTAATGCTTATTTTACCATTATTATTAATATTGTTTCCCTTCCTCAAATATAGTAAAGAAAGCAAAAATTCTATAGTAAAGAGTTTAATAGAGATAAAAAAAGTCGATTAAAAAGATAAATAATTAATAAGAAAAATTTATAACAAAACACAAAATAACAACCAAATAAATTGAAATTTCGGTGCAACTCTAAATAAATCAATAAAAACTGAACATGAGAAAATATAAAAATGAAAGAAAACCTGTTAGAAAGATTAGAATTCAGCGAAGAATGTAAGTCTTTTATTGACAATAAGTTGGCACTCTATTGATTATGGATAACGTGCCTTTCCATAGGTCCAGGATTGTGGTTGAAGCCTTGAATAGGTATAGGATAATACTTACCGCCATGGTCGCCTCAACTTAATCTTATTGAGGAATTTTATAGTATGGTTAAATCAAAGTTCAGAGCCATGAAAGCATCCAATAATGAAATAACTGTTGAGGAAGCTTTATCTAATATTTTATCTGATAATATATATGTTGAGCTGTGCCAAGGGTTTTGGAGATCTAACGAAGGTGGTTAGAAAAAGCATTGAAAAGAGAGTCTTTTATATGATTAAAAAAATATCAAGATATGTTTTTATTATATAATATCTTCACATGTATTTTAATGTTTTCCATATTTTTAAAAATTAAATTTATAACCTTGAATAATAAATTTATAACTATAAATAGCACTGAACTATGAATTACCGAACTTGGACTTTAAATATAAATAAAAGTTTCTCTATTCTCAAATTCGTATTAAAATTATTTTATTACAAATACCAAATATACTCGACTATAAGTCAAACATTTAATTTTCCATTTTCAAGGCGGTGAAACGATTTTCGACTTAAATACTGAAGATTTTTGAACCAAATATTCAACGAAATGTTATTTGAACTCCAAATTTAGTTGAGTTTATCAACTTCCAACTTATAATTAAATAAACTTATAGTCAAGTATATGGTAGTTACTATAAAATATTAATTATTTGTTTTGGGTTCAGCAACTTCCTTGAATATAACACGCCTCCATAAGATCACTTAATACAGATGTCCTTCACATGATTATTAATGTCATTCTTTTGAAAAAATTTTATTTTCCAAAAAAACTTCGTTCTCAAATTAAATTGCCTAAAATATAACTCAAGTTACATTGGTAAAACTAGAATTAACCACCAAAATTGCAAATTAGTATATAAAAGAATCTCGTCTAATTACGAAACATCTAAAAGTTGTTTACAATAAATTATCTCAAAGACTTCTTTCATTATAATCATAATATTAGTGAGTCATAAATAAGTTCTGTTGCAAGAAGAGTTATTATTTTTTCCTAGAATGCCCGAGTATATTTCGTCGTGGTTCTTAGAAATTGAACAGTTGAATCAGCAAGTTTCTAACTTAAACACGTTTTTAACCCTTTCCTATCTTGTGTCTATAAAAATATGACAAAAAAAATAAACCATTCTATCCTCTGTCTGTAAAAAAATGACATAATTTTTGAATAGTTTATTTCCTATGCACTGGCGATTATATTATGACCAATTGTTACGACCAAAAACTAAAAAAAAATAATTTTATTAGGATTGGAACGGGCGGGACACATAAGAAAAAGAAGATAAGAAAGGGTTAAAGCTCATAAATGAAAAATTTAGAACTACACATAAAATTAAATAAAAAACGGGACTTATTTATGAGTCAACCCATTTATAATCGTGCGAAATCTTACGACACAGGAGAAGTTATTAAAATGTACAATATTTCGATTAGTTTCATTTATTCCATAGAAACTGAAAAAATCCCAAAAATCTGAATTATCTGTTCTCAGATGAACAAAAACACTCTAACAAGGAATATTACAAAGAAATACAGGAAGGAACATCATATATTACATATTAAAAATATATGTTGTAAAAATAAAATTACCGCTATGATATTCATCAGAAATGAATCTCTCACATGACTTAAATTATGATCCACCGTGGATATATAATCTTCCTGTTTATTTTTAAATATAGAATGTCTATTTCGTGACAATATTTGCATTACAAATATGTAGAAATTAAAATAATTTGACATTCATTTGTACTATTAATCTTTATTTCTCATTTGATCAGTATGTGAAAATTTGATTACCTTTGAGAAGGATTCATAATATTTACAAAGCAAACGAAGATAGATTATAGTTTATTATTCACCTTAATAAAATATATCAAATTTTCTTTAATACTAGGTATTGACATATTTATCGGAATGGAACAATAAAACAGAAGGTACGATAATAAAATGTATAAAGAACTTCACGGAAGGAAGAGAACAGCAGGCTAAAAATCAGAATTATGTTTGTAATGTAGAAATTAACATTAAACCGTCAAAACAATCTCAATTTGAATTGGGAAAAATATTTGTGCTAAGAATTTACAAAATTAAGTATAGGAGATTATCATTGTTACTTGGACTAAAATTATATATTAAATTCGAAATAAAGTCATATAAACATATGAATTAAGGAAAAATGCCCAGAAATGTTAAGTGAAAAAAATAATTATTATTGATTATAATTTGTTATAATGAACATTATTTGATAAATTTTATTAATCCCATAAATATGGTAAAGAAATTTCAAAAAAATCGTTTCGAAATAATTCCAAAAGTATTAACAATAATAATGGGTTTCAAATCTAAGTTTCTAGGTCCTTGGTAGAATTTTGTGTACTACTTTAGGATGTAAATATCATCCGAAACAAATGTGATTAGAAGTAAAAAAAAGTAGAAGGTGCGGTAGATAAGTAATTTTAAGTTTAAATGCGAAGGCTTCCTTTACAGTATATAAATCGGAAACAATTAACTTTTTGCAAGTTTATCTAGTACAGTGGTTCTCAACCTCGGGGTCACGACCCCTGATGGGGTCGCCATATTTATAAAAATATATATATTTGTGAAAAATATTTTTGTAATTTAATGATTGCCTTTGGATTTATAACTTTTTAAATATATTCTTTATAAAAACGTCAAAAATTATGAAATTTTTCTACATAAACAATTATTCCTCCAGCGAGTATTATAAGTTTTATATTTTCCTTAAAAAGATTTGGGTCGCAACGTCGTAAAAAGATATCAATGGGGTCGCCAACACAAAAGGTTGAGAACCACTGGTCTAGTAGAATTAATTACTTTTTTAGTTCGCATGTTTAATTATAGCTTTTGAACAACATCTCAATTTGACAACCAAAACCATCAATTCTTCAAAATAGTATTGCAGTGGTTCTCAATTAATATAAAAGCGCGAAACACCATTCACATGATTTTTTTTACGCGAAACACTGACAAAAATATACTTGCCCACAATGAATGACCAATCACAAATTACTATAAATCTGTCGCAAACGTAAACAATGCCTTCTTATAAGCAAAGAAAATACCACGCACAACAATAACAAGCAATAAAGACACTTTTATATTTGTATGTTTATATATCTGTGTAACGGCTTTCTTATTGAATCATCTTATAAAAAAGTTAATTGAGGTTTTTGATGATATGTATCTTAATTGCAAATTTAAAGAACACTGGAAGTGTAATCGCGGAACACGAGTTGAGAACCACTGATTTAATGCAATGCCAAATAGCACTTTTACTTACAGATTTATTTCAGTGAGATAAAATTTTCTCAGTAACAAAAATTCTACAGTTATTAAGGAATCAAGATAAAAGTAACAGCAATAAAAAAACTAACAATAAATAACATATTTGTCCAATCAAAACAATGGTGAAATATACAAAAAAATAATTAAAAAAAACCCTTAACAAAGTTTGTTTAATAAATATTTTCTGATTCCCGGCGGTAACGAATTTATACAATTTAATCACTAACAATAACAAGTGCAAAATTTTCGAAATTGATAATAACAGATTTTAATTATCAGGGGAAAAATATTATTGCGACTGGGAACCAACCATTTAATGAATATGAATTGTTATCACCACTTAAAATTTTGCATTAAAAGTGCTCTGACCCATAACTGCTATTTCTGGCAAAAAAACACAAAACAGTAAAAAAAGAATCACAAAAGGATACATCATATATCGCAACTAGAATTAAATCTTTTTTTGCATTTTGAATTATTGGTTCAGTAAAATTTTGTAGAAAATATTCATACCGATAGCATCTTTGTTGAATACTGATTCATTGGATTTCAAATTAATCTGACCATTTTCAAATTGTATAGTAGAAAGCTTGAGATCTGGGTTGTAATCAGAAAAGTTTTGATCGTTCCCAAAAAACACTTGACAAAAATTTGGTTCC
The DNA here is from genome assembly GCA_959609185.1 of Schmidtea polychroa. Taxonomy (NCBI): domain Eukaryota; kingdom Metazoa; phylum Platyhelminthes; order Tricladida; family Dugesiidae; genus Schmidtea; species Schmidtea polychroa. The sequence continues at coordinate 57,591 of CAUHTR010001354.1, forward strand.
ACTTTGGGAATAGGAGTTATTGTGACATCACCGAGATTAAAATAAGAATGTTCAGTATTAGATTCACATGGAAACTAAATGAAAAAATGAAATAATAATAAATAAAAATTCTTACAAATCAATAAATAAATAAACAAAATCATATTCACATCTATTGTTATAATATATGGAAATATTGATTTTTATTCTTAATTTTATTATTATTTTCATTATTATTAAGTAAATATTTATACATCAACATAAGGACATTCGTTGTTTCATTATGTTTATTGTATTATCTGATGTATTATCTTGTTTTAAATAAGAAAAATATGTGAAATAGTTAAATAATGAATTTATCAAATTTCGTAGAATTTTTCATGCAGTTTTTGAATTGAAATTGGATACTGATTATATGAAGTCATCCAAAAATTACAAATACCTAATTTTGACTTTAAGGATGTACATAACAAAACGAACAATTAACTTGGACAATCAAAGCTTAAACTTTACAATGAAAATGGATTTGTTTATTTGGACAATATTTTTTTAACACAACTTGTAGGCAAAGATTAATTTACCAGTCTAAAACAATGTCAGTATCCTCCTGTAATTAAAAGATGAATATATCAAAGTGTCAAGATATATAAGAAGAACATTTTGTTTTATTTTGAAGTAAAAATAATAATATCAAAAAGTTTCAAAACAAATAAATGTTCAATTTTCTAAATAAAAAGCACTATTATGGAGGAAACGAAAGAAGCTGAAGCTTTAAAATGCCCAGAGTCGTTGCTTGATCTAAATATATTATAAAATTAATTGTAAATTATTTCATTGCAGATTTACAGAGAAGAAAAAAGCTAAAAGTTTATTGATAATTCACAAATGGACTCAATTCCAAATTTTGTATTAAATTATGCTGAGATATAACATACCTGGGAGAAAGTTATTTTTTGACATTATCGAAACCTTGATAATTGATTAATATAATTTCACGAAATTGACCTTTGGACCTTTTTGAAGTATTATATATATATATGCATATACACACAATTGTGATAGACAAACAAATAACAAAACCATCCGTACATTTTCTTTATACAGTCGTTAGATATAAAATAGTTAATCTAAAAATATTTTCGCATTAAACTATGTTCTAAAAGTTAATAACACGATTGGAACTTTGATAGCATTGGGTGGTATAAATTGGCCATCAAGGATTTCCTTTTCCTATCAATGTATCTTTAATTCTTAGCCCACTATAAACCGCCCTGGATAAGAAAGGGTATATATTTTAGGATTTTTAATTCTCGATTGAACGGATATCATTTTAAAAGTATAATATTTGAATACAGTAGCCCAAACACGGATTTCAAAATAAGATTTAATTCTTCTTTAATCTTCAGTCTGTGCTTATGGGTTAAAATGACCCAGAGATAGTAAAATTTAAAAAAAGGTAGATAAAAGGGTTAGGTATTACAAAAATAAAGTTGGTCGGTAAATATTCCAAACATGAAAAAAGACTATTAAATGAATATGGAAAACTGATGTACTCTGTATATAGGGATCAAAATGACCTCAGGGAAAAAGTGGTTTCTCATAAATCTCATTTGTTTCTTCTAATGTATTATTTTTTTTGTGTTTTTATATACGTTTTATATATGAAAGAAATCGTAAACAGGCGGAAAGTTACATGCAACCATACTGATTCTAGTAACAATAGAAATTACAACCATTAAAACTAAATGATGTTTTATCTGAAAATTTAACTTGATTCCATTGTATTTATATTTATATTCATTATATTCAGCATTCTTATATAAAACTACTAAAAACTTATTAAAAAGTAAGAGCTATAGTTGTAATTCTAACAGGATTAAGGTGTAAAATAAAAAAGAAATTATAGCAGCTTAATATGAAAAATGAACTCATGAAAAATATGTAAAATTAGAAATTTCTAATTGAGTTATTAAAAAATAATGATATTTATATTATCCAAACAAATTATATATAAATTTAATTATTTAATTGGGATTTATTTTTATTGGCTTTGCAAACCAATCATGACCAAATCGAGTAGAATTTCATTTTTTTTGATAAACTGTGATATATAAAAATCATGCCAAATAAAATTTAGAAAATTAAAATTTAATTTTATGATCCTGAAATCTAATTGACCAAATAGAGAATTAGCAAACCGGGAAACTGGAGAAATCAAAAAATGTCAAATAATTTAAGTAGAAAAATTCCAATTTACTTCAAAAAGAAATTTTATTAATAAATTTTTACAGATTATCAATTCCAATTGACAAATGGAATAAATAAATGCTTCATGGACTCTCATACCATGGTATTAAAACCTCTATTATGTCGTTTATGCTAAACGAGAATGACTTCCAAATGGGAAATATGACAACAACGTAAATTGTTATCTCAGTTCTAATAATAAACTTTTCACGAGATATTTCATTAAAATCAAAAAAATACACCTGAATTATTATTGGTGAAATACATTTTCAATACAGTTAAATTTTGTCATTAGACTAAAACTAAAAAATTTTGTGCATTAAGTCTCATGATTGCCATATTTCCGTATGGTAATTGGATAATTCATTCACTTTAACTATAAATAAAAATAATCATATTTGAAAAAAATTACCAAGAAAAATTTTAAATGTTATTAATTTTCCAAATATTTAAATTTATTATTATTTATTATTATTTATTACATGTCGTCCAATGGGACCTTCATGGCCATCCATGGACAAATCTATTATAATTTTTATAATAGTAAAAACAAGATAAAAATCATCGACTAAAAACTTTAAAAAATGTGAAAAAAAATATTTTGACTAACAGGGTCAGTGAACGTGTTAGCCTATCTCAATATTTGCATATTGTTAAATCAAAGCATTTAAACAAGTTTTAGTATTTTGGAAAAATACGACAAAGTTGTAGAATTTTATGGGACTTAAGTATCATAATTACAAAATGAATACAAATTATAAATTAGATCAACCATCTGATAATATGAAAATATATTTAATAATTATATTAATTCTATTTTTCGATATACAAGTACATAATAAATAATTAAAACTTGGATTTTTTTATTCAATTTAAGTGAAAAATCAGAAAGAATTTAAAGCATCGATAATTCCAGGGATACGAATAGATACTATACATATATATATATATATATATATATATATATATATATATATATATATATATATATATATATATATATATATATATATATATATATATATATATATATATATATATATATATATATATATATATATATATATATTTGTTTTAATACATTAAGAATCAGTTGAGATAATCAGCATTTTACATACATCAATATCTCATTGAATTTATAGTTTTTTGCACTGTGCAAGCTTCATTAATCGATATGAATTTATTTATTATTTTATTGATGGATCTTAAATGTTTGCTTCTACATTACTTTTACAAAGAACTCAATACCAAAATAATTACCGCACTTTAATAAAATCATTATAGATAAAAAGACCAAAATAAGTATTCTAAATAATATAAATTATTAAAAACTTCAAAAAAAAAACTATATAGAAAATTTGAAAGCACATTTTATGGTATAAAATAAGAAAGATTCTCTATTTAAAAAGTTTTAATGAATTGAAAATTTTTCAAAATAACAGTTAAATATAAAGTTATAACATACAAATATATTTTAATCATAAAAAGTGCTCAAAATTAGTATTGGTAAATTATATTCGCAATCAAACACGTTAAGGCATATGTCAATGGACATTTTCAAACACCAGGACCTATAATGTAATCTGTTTATTGAAAAAAAGATATTTTTTTATAAAACAGGGCTTTCAGAAAAGTACTAGAAGAAAGCAGTGACAACTATATTTTTGGCCTTTCATCACCAGTCAACGGTTTCTAAGGTGTTCAAGAACTATAATGTGTTAATGATCGATCATGTATATTTCAGATGTATATAACTTTGCGGGAAAAGATATCCTTCATTAAAGCAGACAAAATTTCAAAAGATATATAAATATTTTTCTCTCAGTTTCTCCAGTGGAAATGGGGACCAGAAAGAACGCAGAGACATTAATGTTGAATGTACATTAATGATTTGATTGAACAATTATGTGTGGATTAAGGTTTGACCAAACATGGCTACTTAAAATAGTTGATTATGTTGGATGTGATATTAGTAAGCTCGTGACTATAATTAAATCTTCATACATTTGAAACTGGAATGTTAATCTTTCTTGACATTTCTTGAACGATTAATTTTTGATTAATTTCCTGATTATTCAATACCGTATATTTGTTGCTAACTGATGAATTGAACATATTTGGTGCAAGTGTCTCTCAAATGCATATATTAGAATATAGTAGTAAGGAGGCGGAATAGTTAAATTACAATTATTCCTTTTAATATACATTTTAACAATGAACATGTTATAAATTTTATAATTTAAAATTTAAATGTCGATATTTTAAATCTATTTCTAAATAAAATTGTATTTTTTATGCCTCGTTTTACGCGAGTTTCTGGAACCTATCCCTTTACTTTATATGAACTCGAAGTTTCGATTTACACAGATTTTTATTTTCTGGAACCTATCTATCATTTTTGTATGAATTTGAAGTCTCAATTTACGTGGTTAGTTTCTTAAAACGTATCTACCGCGTAAATCCAGAGATTGGTGTATCTTTAAGACGTCAAATATTTTGGTTCCAAAAGATTATTAAAAAGTCACCACATATGGATATACATATCTGACATTACAATGTTAATAAATACATCCATAAATTAAATTCAAATCACAAAATTTATTTAGTCATCTGATCCCGAGATAAGGAAGTTTGACTGGAATTATAAATAAATAATTCTTTTGACCAATTTTAATCTAAACTTTTAATTTTTCAATGAATTCATTTGAACTTGTCACATGATATCATATTAAATAAAAAATAATTTATCAAATATCAGTAAACAAAATTTGAAGTGTGATGAAATAAAATGGACATGATTAATAATAATAAAATAAATAATAAGGTTTTTCAGCGAGTTTAAGTTTTATTCAATAAAACCGAAAATTGTCAACCTTAAAATTCTCCATTATTATATTTATTATTATTATTATTATTATTATTATTATTATTATTATTATTATTATTATTATTATTATTATTATTATTATTAATAACAGAATACTTAATTATACTTTCACAAAACATTAAAATTACACTGATTTTCATATAATTAGAAACATAAATAAATAATTCTATTATCATGAAAGATTATCGTGGAAATAAAGTTATATATAATCTTAAATTACGAATGTGAAGTACAGATATTTCTTATTTTCATATTTATTTTGTATGTTTTAAGTTATTTGAAAATTAGCCCGCATTTTTTCCAGTATGAACTATGACATAATATTAATTCTAATTAATATAAGAACTTTTTTCCCAATTTCACCACTGATTATTTTTTCCATTGAATTTATTAAATTTATTAAAAAGAGAGCTTGAAGACTATAAATCAGTAATATATCGATGTTTTTTGATACTCACAAATTTTCAGCACTGCCCTTTTCAAGTGATTTTTGTTTTCTTTTAATTTAGCAAGAATAATTAAGAATGCATGTACTAAACTGAAGTGAAGAATTTCCCAACAATAATAAAAACCATAAAGTGATAATTTAAGCCTTTTGCAACGAATAATGTATTTAATGAAAAGATTTTCGACTATAAGATAGTCATTGTCAAACTCCTGGAATTTAGCAATCTTCTTCCCGAAAATACATTTCTATCTTTCTTTTATTTCCTTTTCTTAATTCTCATTGGTTTTAAATATAATATAATATAATGATATACTTTCTTTTTCTGAATTTTTTTTAAAATTAAAATTAAAATTAAAATAAAATAAATATCATTTAAAATTCAAAATGACACAAACCAAAATTTTTAAAATTTTTAAAGCTTCTATAATTAGCTTCTAGAAGCCTAATAAAATATTTCAAAATATTTTTCATTAAATACATTATTCGCAGCAAAAGGCTTAAATTATCACTTTATTGTTTTTAATAATAAATGCTGCTACCAAGAAATCATCACTTTATAATAATAAAAAACCTTCATAGGAAATATATATTCGCCTTGTAAACAACTTTGTAAAGTTTTTATAATTCAATTTATAAACTTATCACATTTTCAAAAATAAAATAAAAAATGAAATTTCATGCCAGAAACCAAAAACTGAAATTATCGTTTTCAAAATAAATAAAAATGATTGTTTGTTTTTTGTCTAGACATGATAATTGGCTTTGAATTAAATAAAGTTAAAAATTTAAAATTTACTCTATAATTCTAATTTTGGTGTTTATAAAATGTAAAAAAATTGTGTTTTAAAACGGCAATTCTACAAATTACATTTAATGAAAAAATAATGTATAGAAACTTAAAAATGTAACCGTAATAATGCATTTCGGCGTATTCGAAATTTTGGTAGTTTGAACATTTGAAAATAATAAATTAAATAGTAAATAATAGTTTAGCTTCCATATTCATAGACAAGTTGACATTAAATAAATGCACACGAATGATATAATCAAATAGTATAAAAATGTAATAATCTCCAGTAAACATATAACAATTTCTAAAAAACACTATTAAACATATAAAATATATAAATAAATATTGATTTATTAAATAGAAAATAAAAGAATAAGCACTGGTTCTAAAATAAATTGATAATCACATTCATGATAGAACTTGCAATAATTCAATTAATTCATTCAAGAAATAGTTACACAACATAAATAAATATAAATTTATACAGTAAAGTGGTTTCTGCGATAAAGGATAGCATTCTTTGAAAAAGGAAATTCAAAATCATCGTTTATGAAACTGCTATTATTAGAGACGGTACCAAATTTATAGACTATAATTAATAAAAGGTCTCATCACGCTGTTCAGCAATGATTAACAATGATTAATTAATTAAAATATATATTTCACAATATAATCATAATTATGATGGAAAAGGACAATATGGAAGGACAATGTGATTCAAAAAACATAATTCAAGCTGGGGGAGAATTTCTATTTTTCATATTTCTTTCTTAATAAAAATGATATGTTCTCTTGTATTTAATTGTTAAAGTTAATTCCATGAGACAAAATATGATTTGAAAAAAAAATTTGAAAAAATAGTGGTATTGGTAGAAATGATTAAAGGAATGTGTATGTATGAAAACCTACTGATGATCCGTATCAAAGAAGGTGATCAAGAGTTTTTTAATATATAACTCCCTATAAATTAAAATGTAAAATTTGAAATACAAATTAATACAAATTAAACCAATATAAAAAAATCGGTTAAATAAAATGAATTATAAGCATATTGTAAATCCTTTATAAATATATGAAGGTGCTCAAACACATATGAATATTGTTGGATGTCACCATAGCAAATTAAAGTTATTAAAAATGTAAAGATTTTGAAATAAACTATTTAATAAATTACAAAACTTGAATAAAATATACCAAGCATTTAGTTTTCATATCACCGCAACGGGAATTAAAGGAAATTATTATTTTAATAATTAATAACATGTTATTGACTGCAAGAGATAGATAATTTGAATAAAAAATATTTTAATTTTAAAAAATACTTTCGTAAACGAGTCTTTTCTACACATTTAATATTGGATATTTTAATATTTTAAAATATTTTCAAATTAGTGAGCTTATTGTATTCTTTAAAAAGAAAAAAATAATCGGTTAAATAATAAATAAAAAGTTTCATTTTTAGACCAATATTAAAACAATAAAGTTCCGAGCAAATTTCCTGTCTATTAACTGCAATTATTCCAATCAAATAATTCTAAATCCAAACCAGGAATTTCATCACTACTTTATAGATATCTTAAAAACTAATTATTTTATAATTAGATTTATGGACTAATATATTTCTTTTTCATAGTTTGATTATTGTTAATTTTTACTTTACTATAAGAAATTTTCCTCGTTCACATTATAGCGTTTGAAGACACAATCAAGACTGAACCGGAGTAAATCAGAAAATTTAACTAGAAATGAATCAAGGCAGGAAATAGACTGAAAATGTTAATTAAAAAACAATAAAATTTAATAGATATTATTAATGAAATTTCAAGTGAAACTTCAGACAAAAGTCAATCTAATAAATTTGAGAAATTAAATGAAAATTTGAATCAGATTCATAATTACAGAAAAATTCTTATTTACTTGTATTTAAAAAATAAAACTTAATATGAATGTTAAAACGAAGTTAAATAAAAAATGAATTATCAACATATTGTGAATGCCTTATAAATAAACAATTTGTAATATTTGGAATTCTGAATTATTTCAAAAATTAATTGTTGAAATATAGAGAAAATAAAAAAAAATTTCCGCTAAATTTAATTTTGACTAACATTTCTAAAACTAAATTGTTAGAAAACATCAATTAACCAGTTCAATACCATGAACACCAGATATATCAGACAGCATAACATCGAATCTATTATAACGTTGGTATTTCGATTTTTTAATAGCAAGTACTTTGATTATTATTTCACTCTACATCAGTAGTGAAAAAGTTAACTATACACATTAATACATGTTATTTTATGAATAAATCTACTTTCTAATAATGTTTTATATTATAAAATTTTTTATGTTATTAAATGTGAGTATGACATAGTAATTGCCTTCCTAAAGCTCAGCGTTTCCCAAAGTGCGTTCCGCGGAACCCTGGGGTTCCGTGGACTGATAGCAGGGGTTCCGCGAACTTTTTGTAAATAAATAATTTATAAAAAATATATTCATAAATAAAGATTAATAAATAATTCTCGATTTCATTCGATCCAATTTAAAATTAGTTTTAATAATATTTGATAAAAAGATAAGTTATTTTTTCAATTTTTAAAAATAATCGTATGAGTATTTTTTATCATAGATAAATTTTGTGAATAGTTAACCCAAATTTTTGTGTTGATAATATTAACATTCCGGATATTTAAATTTTGAAGACAGGAGACAAATGTTTGTTGAGTTATATTTCATAAACTGTAAACTTACAGCTTACCTTAAATAATTTCAACTAGAGCAGCCTTATTCACTGTGCTTAGCACAGGGGCACCAGCAGAATATAATAAATAAATTATTTTTGTTTAAATAATACATACAAATTCTTTTAAATATACATAAAAAATAAATTTTCAATTTTTTTCACATTTGTGTTATTAAATTACTTTTTTTTACAAATGAGTAAATTCTTTATTTTGTAAATATAATTTGTTTTTTAAATGGAATATATTTTTTATTTATGTTAATTTTTTTTATTTTTTGTAAATAAAAAATCTGAATACATTTTTAAAGTACCTTAGCACAGGCATCCAAATTTCATAAAACGCAACTGATTTTAACTAATATTATTTAAAGTCAAATATTTTTAAAAAAAGGATGTATTTTAAATTTAAAACTATTTAATTCCATTCATCTTGGAAGTCAATTCGTAAAAATACATTATTTATTATTATATATTATAAAATCAGTTTAAAAATACGATATTGTAGTAATAATAATAATAATAATAATAATAATAATAATAATAATAATAATAATAATAATAATAATAATAATAATAATAATAATTTTACGATATTTTCTATAATTTTTAAATAAACATAGCAATTTTTACTGATTTAATAGTAGTGGGGATATTACCCTAAGGGACACAGGCCTCCCACTGTTTTCATGTTTTATGCCCATTTTGCCCCCAAAAACGTATAAAAAAAACACTAAAAACCCTTAAAAACGCATATTTTTTATTTTGCTTATTTTGCAAGATTTAAAAAAATATGTGTTTAAGGCTACAAAACAGGGAAAAAAATACTGATAAAACTATGAAAAACGTTTGTCGGCTTGTGGTCGTGAGGGATATAAACATACTTGAGGATCTTAATCTTGAAGAATAAAAAAAAATGAAAAATTGTAAAACTGCTCTGAGAGGACAGTGGTATTTTTTTTTTTTTTTTTTCCCACTGTCCTCTCAACAGTTTTTTTTTGATCCGGATCATTTTTTTTTTTATTTCAACCTCTTTCGTTTATCAAATCTCTTCCAATATACAAGCTGGCCAGACTCATATATCAGAATCAATTCGATAATAGCAGCACACCTTATTATTCGCTTCTCGCTCACGAAGTCGATTTCATCGGCGTTTTAAGTGTGCTGCTCGAAAGTACAAATAAATTCGAAAGCGAATCCGAAAGAGGTCCGAAAACAACCAAGAAATAAATGTGCACATTATAGAATCGATCCGGGGGTGTTCGAAAGACTGGTGGCGATAATTACCGGTTCGCCACCATCACCCGTTTCAATATTTTTTTTTCATATTTATGTTTAAAAATTAATTAATTAATAAATAAATAAAATAAACAAGATTTATTTCCTAAGATACCCACACTATATATTTTTTTAATATTTATTTTCAAAAATTATTTTCAATATTATTTTCAAATTTTTAATATTATTTTATGTTGAAAAAAAAACTAACCTCAGAAATGATTTGAACCGCTAGCATTTGAACCACAATGCCAGTCTATTCGCACCGCGCTATCGGAGTTCGGATTTTTGTCATTTTTTAAATTTTTAATTAATAAAAAAATAAAATAAAATAAATAAAATAAAATAAAAATAAATAAAATAAAATATAAATCTAAGATACCCACACCATTTTCAATATTATTTTCAAATTTTTAATATTATTTTATGTTGAAAAAAAACTAACCGTAGTTAGGATTTGAACCGCTATCTATTTGAACCACTGTGCCAGTCTAGCCCACTGCGCTATCGGGCTTTGGATTTTTGTCATTTTTTAAATTTTTAATTAATAAAAAAATAAAATAAAATAAAATAAAATATACAAGTACTTTATAAATCTAAGATACCCACACTATTTTCAATATTATTTTCAAATTTTTAATATTATTTTATGTTGAAAAAAAACTAACCTCAGATGTGATTTGAACCACTATACATTTGAACCACTGTGCCAGTCTAGCCCACTGCGCTATCGGGTTTCAAATTTTTTTCATTTTTACAACTATAAATAATCGATTCAAGTTCTTTAACTCTTTCCCGTAATTGTTTCATTTTCTTTAACCTTATCTCAGCAACTTCTACAGCTTTCATGTAAAAATGTCGATACTTTTCATTCTCTACCATCAACTCTTTGATATATTCTAATGGTTCTTCTTCTCTTCTTTTCATTCTCTTATGTTTAACTTCATTCAATTCATTTCTCATTCTTTCAATTAAGTCAGTCATTTTATAAATATTTTTTTTATTGGATATATTAATTTTAATATATAAAAATGAATAATATAAATCTCAAAATTCAAGAAAAAAATAAATTAAATCTTGATTATAATAAAGAATTTACTCATGAAATTAAAAAAAATGATATTTTAAAAATCTCGCCAACTTCAGGATCTATTGCAAACTTAAATCGTAGGGGTGATATAGTTTTTCAATCTCTTCAAACATCAAACCCAATAGATATTTGTAATGCCAAATTATATTATAAAATTGAATTAGAAATTGAAGCAAACAAAGATATAACCCTAGAAAATAATTTCTTTCCAAATTTATTCTCCAACATGAGATTAAAACTAGGATCATCAGAAATTGAAACTGTTTTGCATCCAGGAGTATATTCTACAATGTTAAATTTTATTTTAACTGGTTGTGATTATAAAAATGAATATGGTGAATTAACAGGTTGGATTCCTGATGTTAATAAAGGGGATTTAGATAAAGATGGTTTAGATATAAATTATGCTTACTATAAAAGAGTTGAACTTTATAAATCTAAAAAATTTGAAGGTTATTTTGAATTAAAACACTTGTTCGGATTCCTTCAAAATTATAACCGTGTACTTCATAATGTTTTTATAGAACTCATCTGTAATAGACTAGAAGGTGATAAAAGATTGTTCTATGGAGCTGCAGACACAACAGCTAAATTAAAATTATCAACACTTGAACTTCATATACCTGAATGGACTTTAAATCCTCATTCTGAGATTAAACTCCTTGAAAGATTAAATTCCAACAAGTCTATAAATGTAAATTATTTAAATAGAATCTGTAGTGAATTCAGTATGACAGAGGGTTCAACATATTCTATAAAGGTGGCAAATTTAGCATACCGACCAAGATATATCTTGATTGGATTCAAAGAAACAGATCCATCATTTCAAAAAAATAACAACTTGTTTATTCAAAAGATTGGAAATGATAATTTAAAAACAATCCAAATTCAATTAAATAGTTCTTATTATCCAATAAATAGAATGGAATTTAATATTGAAAATAATGAAAACATATTCCCATATCTAAATTATATTGAAACATGTTATGATTTCAAAGTTGAACCGCAATTAAGTTTAGAAGATTTCAAAAATTTATATTCTATATTTTGTATAAATGTATCAGACCAAGATGATCGCCTAGCTATAAATAATGTTGATGTTACACTTCATATAACAAAGGATTCTAATTTTAAAGCTAAAGTATATACATTAATATTAGAAGAAAAGAAAATAGAAATGAAATTATATGGTGGAAAGATTTCAATTATTGAAAATGTTAGGGGAGATTCTTCATAAGTAGATTCCCCCATAAAAAAACTTTTAAAATGAGTAAATATTGGAGATGCGAAACTTGTAATTGTCAAGTTACAAGACATCACAAAGCAAGTCATCTCAAAACTAAAAAACATCAAGGGTGGCAAGCAACAGGAGGTGATCTACAATCTTCAAAAACAACATCTACAATATTAAAACCTTTTACTACAGAAAAATATCCAGGTGAAAGACATTTATTCCGTCACAATTATACTGGACCAGGAACAAGATTAGATATTAGATTAGATGAAAATAATAATCCTAAACAAGGAGAAGAACCAATAAATAGAATTGATCAAGCAGCTTTAAAACACGACATTGCTTACAACTCTGAAGATCTTAGAGATAGACATGTTGCAGATGTGAATTTAATACATGATTTAAATAATATACAAAATCCATCAAGCAAGGAAAAGATTCAAAGAGCTCTAGTTAAATTAGCAATGAAAGGTAAGATTTTCATAGGCTTAGGACTTCCTATGGGTGAAAGACTTCCTAGGAAAGCAAAAGATGTTGCTAATAAAAGGATTATTGAACAAGCAGACGTTGAAAGATCCCTTGAGAATCAACTCTTTGAGAATAAACCCTTACAAACCCCTACAGAATCACAAATAAAATATGCCAACGAATTACACCATGAATTTAGAAAAAATAAAAAATATTTAAAAGTTCAAGTACATGAAAAAGATCAAACATGGTCTGCAGATTTAGTCTTTATGCCAACCAAATCATCAGACCCTGAAAAATATAAAATAATTTTAACTGTAATAGATTTATATACAAGATTTGCTTTTGCAAGATGTTTAGAAAATAAAACAGGATATTCTATTACAGAAGCATTTGAAAATATATTTGAAGAATATCAAAGAATTCCAAAATATTTATGGTGTGATAAAGGAACAGAATTTTATAACAAAGTTTTTACAAAGTTTTTAAATGAAAATGATATTAAATTATATTCAACAGAAAACGAAGGAAAAGCAGTCGTAGTTGAAAGATTAAATAGAACATTAAAAAATAAAATGTGGAAATATTTTACTGCTATTGGAAAACAAAAATGGAACAATGAATTGTTACAAAAGATTGTAAATGAATATAATAATGATGTACATAGTTCTATAAAATCAACACCTTTAAATGCTTCCTTGAATCCTGAAACAGTTAAAGTGGTAAATATTGAAAATGATGTTATTGTTGATACAACCCCTATAAAACCAAAATTTAAAATTGGTGACCGCGTAAGAATATTTAAATATAAAAATAAATTTGAAAAAGGATTCACAGCAAAATGGACAAATGAAATTTTTATTATAAATAAAATAAATTATACAACTCCAATAACATATAGCATCATTGATTTAAATAATGAAAAAATATTAGGTAGATTTTATAATAATGAACTACAGAAAACAGATTTTTAAGTCGACAAGCCCTAAAATAAACTTTTCCATATTTCAGCTTCTTCTCTATCCAAATAAATATAATTATATTTTTCTTTCCAATGATTATCAACAAACATATCAAACATATTCTTATCAGGTTCAACATTTGAAAATAAATCATTATAAATCATATTCTTATCACGCTTGTCTAATTTAAAAAATATAAAACAATTAGAATTATTTCTTATAGAGTTTTTATCTAAAGCATAATATGTTTGAGATATATAAATAACATTACAATTATTATGTCTACCTCGTGTAAAGTAACTCTTTTGAATCTCTTGATTTTTCATGTTGACAACATCATCAAATATAACTAGATTCTTTTTATCTTTAGGAAGTAAATCACAATGTAAAACATCTTCAGGTTTATTAGAGAATAAGATCTGGATTCCATCCCCTATATAATCATTTTTATTACTAATATCTGATTCTAAAATCTTTTCCTTGTACCAATCAACCATATCACAAGGATGAAAAACCTCTTCGGGATATGTATGTTGATTTTTAAAAATATCAATTATAGCTTTTTTAGTTAATTTATTTTCAAATCCACATTTCAAAAGTTGTAATTCCGGTTGGTTAATGGTTGTAGAATAAAAGATTAAATTATTATAATCCAAAAAACCATCTTCTAATAACATTCTCATAAGAAGAACATTCTTTCCACATCCAGAAGATCCAATAATTAAGCATCTAAAATTATCAGGAAATACTTTATTATTAAATTTAGATTTATGTCTATTTAAAATTGGTTTCCAAGTATCCATTTTTATTTATTATAAAATGACAACGTGGGAACCTTCGGAAGAATCTTTACAAGAATTAATAAATTCAAATAAAAATAAATCAGTTGTAATTGATGGTAAGAAATATTTTATTGGAAAACATGTAAAAGAACAAGTTAAAGAACATATAGGGAGTTCCTCCAAATCCGGAGGTATTCTTCCATTAGCTGCTTTAATACCTGCAATCATTGCCGGACTATCAGGTGCTGCTGGAATAGCTGGAGGAATTGCAACTACAGTTCAAAAAGCTAAAGAATCTCAAAAGACAGACCTAGAAAAAGAAAAACTACAAACTGAAATCGAGAAAATGAAGGGAGGGAAAGGTCTCTATCTTGATCCTTATAAAGGCCGTGGTTTAAATGATTTTTTAAAAAATCAAATTTCATCATCTGAATCTTTATCTTCAAAAGATAAAGATGATTTTAAAAAAATATGTAAATCTTTAAAGAATGGATGTCTTTGTAAAATTAAAAATGGTAAAGGTTTATACTTGAAACCCTTTCCAACGGATCCTTTACCAAAATGATACCATTTTTAATACCATTAAAATGGTATATGAAGAAAGATTAGCACTTTTAAAAAAATTACAATCAGAACAAGATAAATATAATAAAAAAGATACAACTCAACACGCTGAATCTATAATATTAAATGAGGTAATCCAACAACAACAAGGACCAACAATTAAAGCCATAAAAGAGTTAGAAGTTTTAAAATTTAAAGAGTTGGAAGATAAACAAGATTTAAAAGAATTACCATGGTTGGAAGATTTAAATATAAAACCTCTTATACTTGATCCTAAAATTAATGTGAGTTTAAGTAAAACAATTAAACCTACATTTAATATTAATGTTGAAGGATATCAAATAATAACAATTAATAAACATGACTTTCTGTTATATTTAAATTCAGAAAATAAATCACGTATTCATTCACAAAATGTTTATAATACTAAACACCTAGATTTTGAATTTACAGATGATTTTTATGGATTAGTTTGTGGATATCCCTCAGAGAATGTTGATCTTCTAGAAATTAAAAAATATTTAAATTTAATAGAATTAGTACATGGTAGTGCTAAAGCAAAACATATTCAAGATTTAAAGAAATATTTAAATAAAAATGAAAGGGGTTATATTGTCACAGAAGGAGAGGGCCAGGGTCAGGGCCAGGGAAAGGGTAAGGAGATAAACCCAATCAATCTTTTTATTGAATTAAGAAAACTATTAGCAGCTAAAAAAGCAGGACATAATAATTTAGATTCTGATATTTTAAAGATTTCTAAAGAATTATTAAAACAAGGAATAATTTCAAAAGATAAATTTAATAAGTATACGAAGTTATAAATACGAAGTTATAAAATATAAAATGACTCCTTCAATATTAGATTTTTTAAAAACATTTGGAATAAATGCAAAAACAAATTTTGATTTAAAAGATTATGCAGATTATTTAAATTTAAAAATAAAAATATTAATGAATGATGAATTGTCGAGTCTGAAAGAAGACACTCCAAAGAATATCATTATAAATTATCAAAATTCAAATGAAAAAGGATCTCATTGGGTTTGTATATATAATAAATCTATATACTTTGATTCTTTTGGGATTAAACCCACTAAAGAAGTTGAAGACTATCTCTCGGACTACACTTTTAATTCTTTACAAGTTCAACCTAATAATACTAAAATATGTGGTATTTTAAGCTTATATGTTTTGTATAGATTGAATAAATCTAAAGGAGAAGGTTTCACTTCCTTAATCCAAGAAATTTATAATGATTTAAAATCTATACTATGAAAATGGAGCTTCGCAACCTTCCGGAAGATAATTTAAAAAAAATGGTAAATATAATGTCAGATAAATATTCAAGAACTTTATCTATAAATTCAAAAGAATCAGACTTTACTATAAACTTTCAAGATTCAATTAAATTAGATCAAAATTTAAATTATGAATTAGGACTATTATGGTTTTGTGCTTATAATACTATTTTTAATATAACTAAAGATAATAATAAATTTACTATTCAAACTCGTGATGGGCATAAACCAGAAATTATAACAATAGAACCTGGGGCATATGAGATAAAAGATTTAAATGATATACTTTCTAAAAAAACAAATGAAGGTATTAAAATTAAAATGGATATACCAACTTCAAAATGTGTAATGACTTTGAAGAATATAAAAATTAGTTTTTTAGATAATTGTTTCTTTCACACAGTTTTAGGATTTAAACCTATGGATATAACAATAAAAGAAGATAAAATAATAACATCAGAAAATATTATAAAAATAATAAATACAAACACAATAAATATTCATTGTGATTGTATAACAGGTTCTTATAATAATGGTAAACAAACAAATGTTTTATATTCCTTTCCCTCAAACACAGTTCCTATGGGATATAAAATAGTTGAAAGAATGAATCCTCCAAATTATTTACCTTTATGTAGAAAATATATAATGGATATTAATTTTAAAATTCTTAATCAAGAAGGAGAATTGATTGATTTTAATGGAGAAGAGATTTCAATGTATTTACATTTGAAACAGGTTTGAATACGAAGTTCCACATGTCATTTTAAATTATTAATAAATGAGTTCTTATATTCCATGTAATAGAGGTGGTGGAACAATAAAAACAGGGTTTAATACAGAAGAAATATTAACTTTAACAGAAAATAAATATATTAATGAAAGAGGTGATTCAATGAAGGGTGATTTAATTTTAAATGGACACAAGATAAAAGAATTATCTTTTCCAACTGATGAAGCTGATGCAGTTAATAAAAAATATGTTGATGGTGTTAAAAATTATACTGATTTAACAACAACAAGAATTGAAAGTTCATTAACAACAAAAATGGATTCAATGGAATCAAAGCTTAATAATATCGAACAACGATTTAATGATAAATTTGACAAGTTACAAAGTCTGTTAACTGAACAAGTTGTAAAGTTAAATACTAGCATATTAAATTCTAAAGATAAACAAATTATGAATACTAAATTTAATACAATATATAATATAATAAATGAGATGATTACATCATTTAATAAAAGAATTTCAAATTTAGAGTCTCATGGAACACACATTAACACCACACATAGTATTAAAAAAAGAGCTGCTGAATTAGAACAGAATAAAACATTATTACCCCATACATATAAGCATTTTACAGAACCAAGTTTAATAACAACAAACAGTAAAGAATGGGGTGTTTTTATGGTTGTAAAGATTATTGATCCTTATTTCTTTTTGTTTGATGATGATAATGAAAGAATGAAATGGTTTGTGAAATGTGATTATAATAGTAAGCTTGAAAAGGGTGATGTTATAATGACTAGTTATGATTTACCACACGGAGATTGGTATGTTAATACTCATTCACATGGACTACATAGAGTTAAAAGTAAGAATATTATTTTTAAAAGCACACTTGTGGATTATATAGATTTAATATTTTATGAAAAAAAGGTTGATGTTGATGAAGTTCGTAAAGCATTGGTGGAATTGTATAAAGATATTCTCTCAACAAGAGTTTCTTTTGATATCCGAGTATTGGTGCCAGATGGTGCTCAGAAGAATAAAGTCTTATTTTTTTAATTATTAAAATGGAAGAAGTAAGAGAAGAAAAAATTTACCCAGAATTGAGATCATCAGGATATTATTCCGAAGGTCACAAAGGTTCCAAGGCCTCGGCTCCCACAAAACTTGAAATTATGAGAGTAAAAGAATTTAAATCAGAAACCTTACATTTACAAGATTTATTAAAGCATTATAAAAAAATTAAAAATAGATGGAATAAAGGGAATACAGTTTTAAAAGTTATAGGTTTTTCTTTAGGATTTGCATCTGCAATATTAACAGTTATTTTACCCATAACTTTACCAGTTGTTACTCTTGCACCTGTAATAATTGGAAGTATTTCTGTAGCTGATGGTTTCTTAACTGAAATAGTTTCATTATCTTATACTTCTAAAAAGAAAAGTTTATATAGAGAAGTTTGTTTATCAATAGAATTAGGAATCTCTAAATTATTTTTATTTCAATTAAAAGCTTTGGAAGATGGAATCCTGACAGACGAAGAAATAATGAAATCAAATCAAATAATACAAGATATTAAAAATAATATTAATAGATTGAAAAGTGCTAATGTTATAACTAATAAAAAAATTAAACGAGAGAAATGGTTAAAGGATTCTTACTTATAAAATGGATGTATTTTTAAAAAAAGTAGATCAAGTTGCTATAGTTGCTTAAATTAATTGTCGACATTTTATTATTAAAAAATTAAATATCGTTGGTTTCAGTTATGGTTGAAAGCCAACCTATGAATCATTAATTTATGATCTTTAAATTCTTTATCACTTAGACCTTTTATATATTCAGGATCAGTATTAAAATATTTAAGTTCTAAACATATAGGATTAAAAACTTGAGAATATAAAGGTTTCTCGATTTCTCTCTCGGGATAAATAATTTCAACATTATAAATATCAAGATCAGTAATCTTTGTATCATATAACTTATTCAAACTAGCAAGATTTTTTATTATCGGTATTAAATTATTTCCTATAGGAAGAGTTGTCTTTAAATCACTTAGGATGAATCTTTTATCATCATAATTTGATAATGATACTTTTTGAGATTCTATCACATGAATATCATGGTTTTCACTTTTAATCTGATACACTTCATCAATTTTATCTTTATGATTTGGATTCAATGTATCTATATAATCTTGATGAGAAAGTTTCTTTGCAACGGATTTCTGTATTCCTTTACATCTGTTATCCTTTACAGGTTTTTCTTCTTTAGGGAATATAGGATATTTATGTGTAAAAGATTCCTCTTTTTCTGGGGTTTTAAATATAAATGTTCGAGTTATAAATTCAGGATTTGTAAATGTTTCGTATGAATATTGTTTAGCACGAATAAATATTCCATTTTCTATAGGAGTAAAAGGTTTTTCATCTTTAAATGAAAATAGTTCTCCAGATGAATTTATTAAATTTGAAAGTATAGGATTTTCGGCTATATCTCTTTGTAAATCATGAGTTCTTATTGTTAAAAACATTGAATCTGTATCCATTGCATGCATTGATATATTAGAACCATATATAGGTTGTAAGATGTTATAATATGTTTCATACATTTGTAATTTTGAAAGTTCTAAAATTGTAAACCCTATAAATATTGGTTTATTGTATGTTTTCTCAAAATTTTTTAGTTCTATTGCAGTAAGATTTTCAGAAAATACTTGTGCGTTTTTAAATGTAGGCTTTCCTAGCATACGATTATAACGCTTAATGTCTTTGGTAGTATTTGTTAGGAGTTCAATATGAGTATATTTATCAACATTCTCCATTGTTTTCCCAAAGACTGAATTGTTTAAAAGTTTATAATTATTATCTTTAAAAAGGTTACCTTCTCTTTTTGCAATGTTTCGACATCTAATGTTCTCCTCGATAAAAGCTTACATGAATGGAGCTTGTTTAAATCTTATGACACTATGAACTTTTTTTAATATCATACCTCGTGAAAGATAAAATTGGAGGAGTCTATAGTGACAAAGATAAAACCTTCGATCTTTTTGATCACAAAGAAGTTTCATTGTTGGAGGTTTATCTTGTGAGATTTGCCATTCAGAAAGTTCGTTGATATCAATCCTTCTTCTTACAGGAGCTAAAAGGAAATATCTTGTTCCTGATTTTATATCATCTGGATATAATAAGTCACATTCTACAAAGTAACCTATTGGAGAATCTTTAGGAGTTGAAAGTATTTCTTTTACAAGAGTCTTTAATGATTCTTCTGAGGAATCTTCAGAGTATATTTCATGAAAGTCACTCATTGGTAAATATTGAGTCATAATTCCTGAATATAAAGCTGTTGCATCTATATAAAGTATAAATATAGGATTTTTCATTGTTTCTAATAATTCTTTTAATTCCTCATTGTTAAGTTTTATATAAGGATCAGAGGTCTTTGAAAGCATTCTGCTAGTAGTTATTGCATTTCTAGCTTTTATTTCTCGATTACCCATTACAGAGGAAACTCCTCCTCTAATATTAGTTTTAATTTGATTAAACATATTGAGGTTAGTTAAAAGATCTATAATTTTATCAGATTCTTCCATATCTGAAGTCCAAATTGTATATAATAAAGTATCCCAAGCTAAAGAAGGAGCTGTTATATAATTGTAAGGTTTAAAAACAAAAGAGTTTGTAAATTCTTCAAAGCAATCTGCTAGAATATAAACATCTAGGATAAGTACATATTTGTATAGTCTCCTAAAGTTTTACACTTGAATAATTCCCACATTTTATTTGCTCGAGAATATTCTTGATCTGTAATATGATATTTTTGAAGTTGTGAAGAGAAATCTTCTTGGCTAGGAAGACTTGTTTCATTATATTTTTCAAACGAGTCAACATAATCATAAAGATATATTCCTTTTGCTAAGCATGTAGGATATTCTTCTGGAGGAATATTATTTTTTTCCAAGAATTCTCGAGTGATTTTAAAATTTTCTGGTTTCATTGTTTTTGCTACTGCATCTAGAGACATTTGGAGAAAGTTTAACGAGTCTATAAATTTAAATTTTCCATATTCAACTGATTTATATTTTTCCTTTGTAAGTCCTATAACTTTGAAAGAGTTTTTAGCATTTTCTGCTAAATGTTTAATAAATAGATGTATGTCATAACCAAAAAGATTATGAAATATAACAGGTACAAATTTAGGAGTATGACAATTAAGATTGCAATTTTTATGAGCTGCTCCTCGATAATTATTTTCCTTTTTTAAATGATCATGATCGGGGACTTTTATGTTTGAAGATTGTCTTTCATGAAACATTCTTTGTTCTTCTTCTTCAATAGTTTCATTATTTGGAGGTTCCTCAAGGAGTTGATCCTCAAAGAGTTGATTCTCAAATGGTTGTTTACACATCCAACAATTTGAAGAATTTTCATATTCTTCCCATTGTTCGGTTGAAAGGTTTATTTCATATTTTGTTTTTAATACTTTAAATATTTCATGTTCTAGATCATTTATACTTTTAGTAAAATGATTTAAAACATCTTCTGAAGTTCTTTGAAATGTATATTCTCTAGATTCTATGAGTTCAGGATAATTACTTTTAAATAATAGTTTATAAGCAGAAGGTAATTGTTTAGTTTTTTTAACACTATTAGGTTTATTTCTTAGAAAGGCTTTCATCCTCTCTGGTTTCATCTTCTCTCCTGAGGAGTTCCATGAATCCATGAGTTTATTTTTTTCTATTATTTTTAAATATTGGTTAACCAAATCTTGTTTACGATTTATAGATTCAAAGTCTCCATAAATCACTCCTACTGTTTGTAGTAAATTTGAAAAGTTTTTAAAATTCATCTTGGGATCTTTAGGCATTTTAATTAAAGCTGGATCATCTTTTTCACAAAATCTTGCATGTTTAATCATAGAGTTTTTAGTTGTTGAATAATGAAGACATCTTTTACATGTTCCTCCTCCACTAGTTGGATTCTCTGGTGATGTAAAAGCTTGAAAGTTTTTTATTAAAACATAATGTTGATTATTTTGTTGTTCCAAGATTAAAAGATATATTTCTCTAGGGTTTTCTTGTACTTCGTTATCCTTGGTTCCACTATCAGAAATGTAAATTGGAATAATTTCTCTACTTTTAATATTTTTCCCTTTAACCCGTTCATAAATATTAATTTTAAGATTATTTAATTTTTCAAATTCTAGAATGTCTTCTAGTTTCATTGGATGTTTGAATCCTTGGGGAAATATTAATTCATTTTCATATTGTTTGTATTTTGAAACTCTTTGGGGGTTTGATTCTTGAGGATGTAAATGTGCAAGTATTGACCAGATGAAACATTTGTTATCATTATTCTGTATGTTTATAACATTTTTAGATTTAAAGGGTGTAGGAATATAAGATTTAGGATTGGGTGGTAATCCTCTCCAATAATCAATCACTAAAGTTTGGAAAGAGTTGAATACTAAGTTTGAATCTCCTAATTCATTTTCTACTTCCTCTTGTTTTGCTTCTGCTGCTTTAATTATTTCTTTGATGGTTTTATCAAATCCTTTAGTTGAAAATAAATATTTAAAAGGTATTCCAATTTCAACATCTAAGGGTGTTGTCTTTTCTTCTGCTCCTCGCCAGTATTTTGCTTTGATTATAATTTTATATTTTATAACATTATACCTTGTCGGTTTATAATTTTTTAAAGCTTCAGTGAAAGAATTTTTAATATTTTTTTTATTTTTATTTATATATTCTCCAGGAGTTGTAGGTCCATTAATTTTTAATTGAAATTCATCTATATGATTAAAATTATCCCAGTTATATTTTTCTCTTTCAACATGATCAGGTTCTCCTTCTGAATGACATTCCTCATCGTCAGAATTTTGTTTTTTATTTTTACATTCTTTTATATGTTCTAAATAATAGAAATTTAGTTTTGTTGAAAAGTTACAATGAGGACATGTAAATATTTCTCTATACACCCAATACAATTTTCAAAATGTTTATTATATCCAGAATGTAGTAATCTTCCTTTACATTTAGGACAAAGTTTTGAATTTGTATCATTAAGATTATTTTCTTTTAATAAATGAGCTTTCGATTTTAAGTGAGAAATTAATCCAGTTTTATTTTTAAAAACTTTATTACAAATATTACAATTCATTTTTAGAAAAAAATTTTTTATTGGATACCCTGTTTTCATTTTATTTTTTAAATTTATATATTATTCATTTTCATAATGTGAGAGTCTAATTTTTAGAATTTTATAAATAAAAATTTGAAACCTGATAGCGCAGTGGGCTAGACTGGCACAGTGGTTCAAATGGATAGTGGTTCAAATCACATCTGAGGTTGTTTTTTTTCAACATAAAATAATATTAAAAATTTGAAAATAATATTGAAAATAGTGTGGGTATCTTATATTTATAAAGTACTTGTATATTTTATTTTATTTATTTTATTTTATTTTATTTTTTTATTAATTAATTAATTTTTAAACATAAATATGAAAAAAAAAATATTGAAACGGGTGATGGTGACGAACCGGTAATTATCGCCACCAGTCTTTCGAACACCCCCGGATCGATTCTATAATGTGCACATTTATTTCTTGGTTGTTTTCGGACCTCTTTCGGATTCGCTTTCGAATTCATTTGTACTTTCGAGCAGCACACTTAAAACGCCGATGAAATCGACTTCGTGAGCGAGAAGCGAATAATAAGGTGTGCTGCTATTATCGAATTGATTCTGATATATAAGTCTGGCCAGCTTGTATATTGGAAG